>VXBJ01000878.1:225034-244389 GCA_013400055.1 Nycticryphes semicollaris | reverse complement strand
ACCACATTCAAAACAGCTAACCATATAAATATTTTGTTTTGAATACTAATATGCTTTGGCATCCAGGAAAATTGCTCACCACTTTTCAGACTTTAAATATAATTCCTATTGCTAATATGTAAAATCTCTGTGGAGCCATCCTTGCTCACACAGTTTCAGAGAGTGACTAGAGATACCAAAAAATGATTTCCCAAAAGGTTTGTGAAACCATTGCTTACATTTAAGGCTCAGTTCAATAAAGAATTATGCTGTGTTAAGATTTCTATGGAATTTAGTCGTAAAAAGTTCAGACTGTACTAAAACCTGATTAATTCTGTGGTTTTGGTATTCATTGAAGCCTCCTTCCCCTGTGCACAAATAGCTAACATTATGCCCTGAAGGGTGTGCATGCCAAAAAGGTGGAAAGGATATTCTGAGCTCAAAAGACTACAGCACAGTAGGTCTATTAAAAAAGGAAGTTTCTCAAGTAGCTTGAAAGATAATAGAACTACCCGCAGGGAGCTTGAACTTGCATTTTGCTCAATTATAGCAATTTATGCAACTATTTATTACACTGGTTAAAATAAATACTTACCATGTCAAGCTGAGCTACATATGAAGCTGAGCTACATGTAGAGATGAAATACGCTCAAAAAGAAAATATAAACTTTTGCAGTATATACATCAAGCTTTTGTAGTGCCTTCCCATGCAAATACTTGACATGTAAATGTTAGCAGTTACATGGATTTTGCTGAGGCTTTATAATAGTCACCCAGATCACCTGAGATTCTTGAAAAAGTTTGTTAAAAGCAAGAAAAAAAGCTGAAAACATTTAAAAAAAACTAGAACACTTGAACTGGAGGCAGGGAAGGCACCAAAACAGGAGTCATTTTTCAAATGCATTGGTTCCATTTCCTCCAAACCCAAAGTCCTCCACTCATTGCAGTTCTTAGCAGGAAACATTTCTAACCTGTGCATGGAAGATCTTCCCCTGAACTGATCCTGACCTGTACATTTACTTCGTGCTGCCCACATTCTGTTCCTTGGATGTACTCCACAAATATTTTTATTTGAATTGCAGCCCGGCTTTCACAGCCATGAGAAAAATCTTTCAATGACAAGTAACTTGTCTATTGAATTGAACACTTGTCTTCACAGAAATAGGAATGTAAAAAAAAAAAAACAAAACAAAAACTAACCAAAAAACCAAACCCAAAAGAACCCCAAACCTTAAAAAAAAAAACAATAGGAAAAAAGCCACCACTGATTCTCTTCATTTTAAAGGATGAATTTTTCGGGGGGGTGTGTGTGTGTGAAATAATGCTACTTTGCATTTCATACCAAGAATACCAGCTGTGAGGAACATCAGATAGACAACAGGAAGTATCCAATACTACTGCAAGCAACTGTGCTCATGAAAAATACATCTAAAATGCAACTTCTGAAAAAGGGGAAGCTTTAAATTACAGGTGAGATTTTTTGGGGGGTTTGGCTATTTTTAGACACAGTATTTGTTTTATAGACAACTGTTGGAAGCAAAATAACCGAACTGACTTGCAGAACCATGCAAATTTTTTTTCTTTCCCCTTTATGGCTGTACATTTTCTCTGTTACGTACCAAAGACCATTAGCACCTCTCAAGGAAATAAATGCAATTTCCTAAATTAATATGATAGATTGCTTGCCTGAATCAGTTTGAGTTCCTTGACATGCATTTTTTTTTTTAAATAAAGTTTAGATTACTCAATTTAGAATAACTTAAGCACCTTTACTAGCCAGCTGCTTCTACAGTTACTTGGTTTTAATGGTAGGACAAAAACATAAAAAGCTTACAAATTTGACAAAATACCCCAGTCAGAAATACTGCCACATGGCTGTTAAAAAACTCTGGCATACTGGCAATATGTGGCTTTCAAGGCAGCTATCCACATTTTTTGGTGAAAAGCTGCTTTTCTTTTTCAGAAGGCTTATGAGATAGAGATTAAAAAAAAAAAAAAAAGGTGAAATACTGACTTTCATACATCCAACCCTTATTTTTATATACATGGTTGTGTGCCCAAATATTGTATATATAACTTTCTTTTCTCTGTGAAATTATTTGAAAGGAACTGGTTTACAACTTATTTTTTTAAAAAAAAAGGCCCAGCATTTATTTTTTTTTCTTTTTGCCAACAAATCTTTGAAGGCATTACATTTGCATTAGCAGTAAAAACATTGCAATAAATCTTCACCTCACAAAGGTTTCTGTAGCCATCTGTCAGGGACACTGCATTAGCCTGGAGTAAGTATCACTCCATGTATACTTTTTTCCTTACTCTCAGGTTAAAAAAATTCAGTTTTACTGATGACGTGAACTCATTTAATCAGACAGAAAACAGGAAGATGTGCAGAATGTACACAGGGCTGTTCCACTGGTACATTTCAGGGTAAGGCTTTAAGCGTCTGATTTATGCCAACTGGCTCTCTTGAGCCTGCCAAGCTGAACACTCAAACCTTTTCATATCAGAGTTTCAAGACATTTGCCATTGCTGGCAGGAACAAGGGTGGCTTTAATACATGGGACGGAAGAGGAACCTCAGTCCCGTGGTTTCTCCTCCATCGGCACAACCCCTGGGCCCATTGTCTGGAAACCCACTGCCCTCAGTCTCCACAGAGTTCCCAATCCAACAGGAAATTACAGTGTTGATGGTTTCTTTTTTCTACAGTGATATCAAACTTTTATAGTGACACATAGAAGAATATATTATATATTTATATAAATATATAAAATATTTATATAAAATATATAAATAAATATACAAAATATGTCATTACTTTCCAGAGAGATGTTACATTTCACAGGCCATCTTTCCTTACCCAGATTTCATGTCATACAGAATTTATCACAAAGTTCAGTAAACAATCAGCTTCAAAAAAAAAAAAAGAAAAAAGAAAGGAAAAAAGAAAAAGGCTGTTAAAATTCCTGATGTGAAAGCATCACATACCAGAACAAAATCAAATAACTTCTCTTCTGATTAAAAAGACATATAACACCATGGCAGCCAGTTTAGATATTTAAACTGAATTACTCTTATTCTATGCTTAGATGCAGGCAAATAATTTCTACCAATGTCAAAGCAAGCAACAACTGTGTGTAGCGTAAATGAAGTGTGGGGGTCTCAACCACGATCCCCCAGTCTTGTCAGCATTGCTTTCAACAGGAGTTCCTCATACAGAATATGAGTGTACCACAACTCAGAATAGATACAGCTTTATAAAATAATAGAAAGGGTGGTACGGTAATGGCAGGTTTTTGCCCATTAATATTCTGTATTAGTGTCAGCAAGAAATGGAGGAATGCAAGTCCTGTTGCACAAACTCAAGCAAAGGACAGACAGAAGAATGCTTTACTGAGAGCTTCAGTGCGACTCTTATCCTTTCCAGTGGCATAACTCAGTGATGGGTACATTAGAAATACCAATAAAATAATTTAAAAAAAAGTTAAAAAATGCTATCTTGGTATTTGTAGTTACTCCAAATAACAAAACTTAATCTCTTCTGGAAACACCTCCTTTGCTCCACAAATTCATTTCTATTATCTGTAATAGGTCACTGTGTATGCATATTGTTCTACACATATTTGTAAATCATTCCATACCCTTACTCTCTCTTTGCATACAGAAGTATACACTAAAATTATTGTGTAGTATTTGGTATTCATGTTACATTTAAATAAAGTTTATTAAAAAACAATTATATTAAATACAGACTAGCAGAATATTCATAATATATTTTACAGAAAAAATAGCCATGTCTTTATTTTAGAAATACGTTTCTTTAAAAAGTTGAGATTTTTATAAAACTTTTTACCCGTGAAGATGTTTCCTGTCAGACCTGTAAAATAAGCTTAATCTTTAAGCTTTTTAAAAAAAAATTAAGAAAAAAAAAATTCCTTGTGGTTTTTTTGTTTTGCTTTGTTATTTTTTTCTTTAAAACTTTTACAAGCTTACAACCTATAAATTCTTTAAAATAAAGAAACCAGTATCTTTCGGGGTCAAATTGGTCACAGGCCATTCTTTAAAAAGTCAGTGGAGACTCCCTGAATCCATTCTGAAGTGCTTTTTGTTTTTTTCTCTGGGTATGAATAGTGCAGGTTTACGTGGGAATTCAGAGCTCCCTACACATCCTAAAGGAAGTCCAACGTGTGTCGGTGGTAGGGTGCAGCTGCAGTGGCATCTGCAGAGGCTGTGACTCCCCATCCGCTGCAGGAGGCTGAGTTCCTTACTCCACGCACAACGCAGTCCACAGTGTTTGCCCAGCCCCTCCAAGGTCTCTGCAAGGTCCAGTTGCCATGCACAGATGCCAGAAGAGCTGGCCCCCAGCCCTCATTTGCTTTCCAAGTTATAGCAGTGGACATCTCCTTTTCCCTTCCCATCATATCCAGGAAGTGGTTGTCCGTATTTATCCACACACCAGCAATAACCCCTCTTTCGGCCTTTGGATGGGCGACACTGAAACAGAGTAAAAGACTCAGTTAACATTACATTTGTTTTCTCTGCTCTTAGTGTTATATAGCAGGCATTCCCGCCTATTTGATAGCTGCACGTCCATACCCCAGCCATACCTACCTGACAAAATCAAACAGAGTATTTATTACCACTAGAAAGTATTACAATAAAAGCTTACCTGCTCTGCCCATCAAACACTTTGAGTCTAATTACTCCATAAAAAAACCTGCTCTAAGAACTACCAGAAAGCAGCCTTCATGAACTACTCCCTATTGTTTTAAGCAGCAGAGTTGCCCTCTTTGAATATCAGGACTATTTGTTAACAGTACGGGCTGATGACTGGGACCGATCTTTGGAACAGAAAGAGAACAGATTTGTTCTATGCTAAAGCACGGGTCTGGCAGATAGTCACTGCAGCAATAAACATCCTTGGCTTGCATCTGTTTGCTGGAGGAATTTCAATACTGTAGTTGACATTTATTAACAGATACATAATCCTTGTGTAATGAAGTTATCACTTCAACACCTGCTAGTTGTACTAGAACTTTACATGTGTATTTTATTTTTCTATAAATAAGGTTGCTTATATATTAGTCTAAAACCTATGTCAGCTTTAGAAGTTTGCTGACAAATTTCACCAGCCATGCTGACCAATCTGAAACTACGCTAGACAAGCAACAACACTGAACTTATTTAGAAACTGTAATGCAGTAAAAATGCATTATAAAGTCTGGTATGTACTAACTAATGCTCTCCTCAAGGAAACAAGAATGGTAAAAAAAGAGACTAAAGAAGATGACATGCTGCAGGTTGCATTCAGAGTGCAACCCTGGACACAGTTACATACTGTGAAGCTTTCACCTATTCAAAAGGCACATGTCTCCAGGACACCGATTATCTCACTAGGTTTGCCATGGTCAGCCTCATTAGCAAGACAGAGCCAAGTTTTTCAAGACTTGGTGACACAGGATTCTCTGCAAATGCTAACAGAGGTGGTTGCTTAATCAGGACAGACTTACAAAGGAAGCGGTGAAACAAATATACTTAGCTCTTCAAAGAGTGAGGTTTCATTGTTGCATCACCAACATGAAGGAAGACAGGCTAGACTGAAGCTACTTATAGCCTTCAACACTATAGAGGCTATCTTGCAAGCAGAGCAAATGGTACTGCTGAGATCACACTTGCAGCAGTCCAAGTATTTCAGAGGTTCAGGCTGGTACAAGTCAAGTAACCTTTGCCACTACCACTCAACTGCTTGTTTTCCAGAGTCTAATAGGCATTGCCCCCATTTCCCACGTGGGTATGGCAGTGGCTCACAAAGCTAAGTGTCTTTTCCACGCGCAGGTATGCAAAGAAACATCAAGCAAGATGTTGGGCTTCACATGCTGCCCAAAGTACAGACAGTACAAAGGACAGAACTGTGAATATGGGTCATTCCTGGGGACAAGTCTGCACCAGCTCCTGAGCCAACTGATTTGTGGCAGCACAGAGTAGGGTAGACAGTCTTCACAAAGAACTTGTGAAAGAGACATGGGAACAGATCAGAAGTTTCAAATTTTTGAAAAAGTTTCCATCTTGTTTATTTTCTTCTAGAATAAATGAAATAAAGTTAATCACCATAACTGCAAATTAATCTGCTCTCCTCATGATATATTTTTGAGTAACAAGACCAATGCGGAAATAATGAATGCCTTCTCTTCTTTGAATTTGTGTCCTTCTGCATTAGCCCTATGCAAATGGTTGGCAGCACGATGACAAGATCAAGCTTAAAGTATGTATCAGCTTATTTTAGGAGAGGCTGAAGAAGTTCAAACCTACTGAGAGAACAGCTACATTAATAATTTGCTAAAATACCTATTAGTTGCATTGGAGTTCTAATTATGCGTTCAGCTGTTTTTATGTACTAAAGCTTTAAATGTAAGTTTTACAACTTATGTTTATTGTCTCAAAAGCCAGACTAAGGCTTGTATGTATTCTCCACGATTTCCCTGGATGGCTGCTCAAAGCATCACTCATGTCAATGGCAAATTTTCATTCAATTTTGGTGGCAGCTGGACTGGACTCTAGCTGAAGTGATATTAACACTGAGTGACTTAAATTTGTCATGCTCAAAACTGAGGAATTAATGAACAATAGCCTTTACACAATATAAATTTTACAGAAAAGGAAACTGAGGCAGCAGTTCTTGAGCTGGTTTTTTTCCAAGAGAGCAGGCACAGATGGAGCACAGGGCTTCTGGCTGCCAGCCTGGTGCTTCGGCAATGAAACCACACTTATGCCAATAATAGTACTGTAGCCTCCCCTTTTAGAAATACTATATGAAGTATGTTACACAACTCCTGCTGATTCATAGGGTTGCATCACTCTCAAAACAACTGATCAATTAAAGTTATCTCATGTTGTTGGAAGTTTTGATTGCTTTTTACTGTTGCATAGTCAATTTTTGGAATTAGCTACAACACTAAGTTAGTCTGCAGGAACACCTTCCCTACTAATAATAGTTTTTGATTTCTTGTAGACAACCCATTTGGAAAATGAAACCCTTAGATCCTTCTACAGCTGAAATAATGCTTTGTGAGGAAACAATTTACCTTTTCCAATGTGCAATTTCGTACTACTACTCACCCATGCTGTCAATAGTAAAGCACTTCTGATTCAAAAGTGATGCTTTTATCGTGAAACTGATAGCTTGCATTCCCTACAGAAGTTCACATGAGAAAAAAAAAAATTAAACATCTGCTCTTCTGAATTTTGTACTCCACATACATTTCAAGGCCCTGTCCAGCTCTTCTATATGACTTCAGAAGTCCAAAAAGCTGGATAACTGCCCAAGTGGTGAAGCCAATAATTACTTCTGATAGCAACACCAGCTGCCAGCTCCTGTGCCACCTGCCTCCGGTATTCATGGGGCACAGCAAACCATATGGTATCCCACTGAATTCCTGGTCAGCCCAGAGGTCTCTGTGGGGCTACAGCTGTGGTCTCCTGGAACAGACTGCATACAGCACTGACGTATATCTCGGGCTGTTTTGGCTCCTGCCAAGCCCAGCCCTGTTTTCAGTGGAACAATGCCAGCTTACATTTAGGTGAGTATCTGGCTCCAGTATACAAATATGGGGCAATTACTAGAATCGCCATATATAATAGAATTATTTAATTTCATCAGAACCCTTTTTTCCATGCTTGAGGCACAAATGTGCCTGTATCAACCTATTCCATGCAAATATACCTATATACCACAGTTAAATAGTACAATGTGTGATTTATTAAGAATTCAAAATTTTAATAGGTCAATTTTTAAAAAGTTTATATATAAACACAAGGTATGAAATATTTTTCATGTTATATCCTGACAGATAAATTTGTGTTCTTAAAATTGTTTCACATATGCAAGTTACTTTCTATGGTTCTTCCTGAAAAGTCAGCTTCTAGATTTCCACAAATGTCTCCAAAAATAACTGCTTTCAACTTGACTGGAAGAGAGGTGACCAAGAAGGCAGAATATACTAACATGTGAAGTGCCTCCTGAATGAGATATAATGATTTCCAGAGTGATCATAATTCTTAATATTCCTACACACCTATCTGAATTATCATCTGATGCAGTGGTTTTGGCAGCTGTTTCCAGAATTAAAACACCTATCTCGTGCTTACTTTTTGATGGATTTCCTGTATATTTCATAACCTAATATTCTGAATTTTGATGTCACAACAGAATATAACTGAATTAGAGATTGAATGTTGCTAATAATAGCAAAGAAGGAAATTAATAAAACAGCCTAGCATTCTGTTAATGAGATTAGACACCTGCTCGTGGTGCCTAAAATACCAGATCTACATGTTGATGCTTGAAATTGTTGCATTGCCTTGCAGACAGTGAAATCAATCTGGCCAGAACTCACTCACTTCTCCCACTGAGGCTTTTTTCTAGGAGTTAACTTTAGAAGGGCAACTTATATACATAATTTTTGGGTTGTACTTTGTTCACGTGAGAAGCAGCCTGCCTCTGTAAGCCCTACCTGTGAAGGCCTGTTCCCAGGGCTGACTTCACTTACAGGAGAAGCACTCCAACTACATTTCATGCAGAATATTTACTCACATGGGCTCCATTTGTGGGCATTTCCTACAAGCTCCCAAAATGTCTCAAACTACCATTGAAACAACTGGACCTGGGTAAATTGGCAGGGCACTTGACAAGGCTGGCCAGGTATGAAATATTAATTCTCTACATTTGCTGACTAGACGGCCTGTTACACTTAGAACAGGAACCTTTCCTAACGCAGTTTCAAAGTCTTCAGACAGCACAGACACTACACAGGAGAGTTGAAGCACGTCTTTGCTTTGTACCTACACCTTATTTTAGTAAATCGACTTTTAGGCACAAAGACTAGGTAAATGTATTATTTGTCTTTCCTATTTTTTTCCTCTGTATTTCCTTTTTCTCTGCCTCAGTGGCAGAACTATGACTGCACATTAAAGCACAGTCATCTTGAAAAGTAAGGCACTGTAATATGTGCTTACTGTGAAGCTGATTTACTACATACGCATGCCAGAGACCATATGCAAACCACCATCTTTTAGCTGATGAAGCAAAAACCTCAGAGTCTGAAGACAGATGAAAGGAAGATTAGTGAACAAAGTAAATACCAATCTGCAGTCTTCTGTAACACCTGCAGAAGGAAAAGGCCTACAATATGCTTGTGTGCCTTGAATACAGTTACATGATATGCTGTGCTAGGGTAACTACCTAGCACATACTAGGCAAATGCTGTCATAGCATGGCCACAAAACACAGTCCTAGCCTTACTCCACATTAGCAGCTTGACATATTTGCTGAACAAACACAGACCGAGATGTGAGCACTGCTCTCTGCTAGTTTACATGCAGTGGCACACAAATGACACGCGCTTCTCAAAACTTCAGACAATAAAAAGAAACTCTGTCTCTGCTTGGGAGTTGCCACCACCTGCTTCAGAAAAGCTGTGGAGCATTGACAAGCTCAGCAACATGTACCGAAGGTCAAACAGTGCAGTCAGTGCTGAGCTGATGGCCGAAGTGAAGGCTAGAAACCTCACCCGTATTGTAAATACCCCACCTGACACTGCCAGCTTAACACAGATCTCCAGGGAATACCCAAAAGGGAAAGACTGTTTCTAAGAAAGCTGGAAGCTAAAAAATGGAGCGATACCATTCCTAAAATAAGGTTGCCTGGTTGGAGGTTAGCTTGTCACTTCCAACCAATGAACGGCATTAGCTGGTAACAGAGTGAGCCACTCCTCTGATTACCAGGGAGAGAGAGGCTGATCTGAGTAAACCTAAATGGGAGAGACAAGATGGTCCACAAACAAAAATCTGTCCTTACAGAGGGTTTGCCTTGAGGAAAATCTTGAAGACACTTTTCAATTCAGGAAATTTTGGATTTATACCAAGACACACATTTTGAGGCAGGTCACCGAATGCTGGAATTAGATCGAATGTGCACACTAAGTAAAAGAACCTGCCACTTCTTGCACATCCCCAAGTTCCTAAATTACCTTCAATGTCAGTGCTGAATGAAGAATGCTGCCACAGCTCAACCTGACACAACTAAAGCATAAATACCTGCAGTTTAGGTCTTCATGTATCATGAAAGGTCACAATCCTAGAACCAAAGAGAGCTGAGAAACCATTCTTGCAGAGTAACCACTTTCACGATAACATGACCTGGATTTTGGAAGTGATCTCTACAGCACATAAAGGACAGATACATGCCTTTCTCAAGTTGCTTTTTGTAATATGATCCAGTGCAGTTCTTCTAGGAACTCTCAAGCAGCTATTTACAATTCAGAGCATTGATCTATTGCAGTCATATGGTGACTGCAACATTTAGCTCTGTGGGTTATTACAGAGGCACTGCTTTTTTTAAACCAAAGGGCATTAGTATCTAGGACATCAGCCAATCTATGTGTGATTAGGTATGAAGTTTCTCAAATGAATCTGTTGTCATGACCAACAGAAAATAAAAACACTGTCCCCGCTTGACAAGTTTCAGCACTATCAGATTTGGTCCTAAAACTGTAAATCAACTAGTTCCTCTGTAAAATGATACAGAATGAGCTTTGCTAGCATGATCCTTCAATAAAGAGGCAGAGAAAGTAAATTGCATTCATTGAAATGATCAAGACTCTGTACTTACTTGCTTTTTCTTGTAGAACCCCTTCTTGTCACAATTTGGAATATGAAAACCCCTGGGACTCAAGACATTCAGGATCTTTAGGTGGTTTAAAGTGTCTTCCATTTCTCTACGACAGGGACCCTATTAACAAGCATGTTTTAGAAAACACAGATAAAACTTAATTTCCAAATGCTGTCTTTCACACAAGAGGTAATAAATCTTTAATGGGCAAGAAGCACCAACCCAAACAAAATCGATTAAAAACCAGAGATGATGGGTATGTCAAAAGGCAGACCATTCACAGACAAAATTCCGACTTCCTGCTTTATTCAAGATAAACCGATTTCTAAACACTGAAGACCTTATGTTATGCTGAGGCACAGACTAGCATTTCCAGTTGAAATCACAGCCACAGGAAGACTTATCCATTATGTATGTAAATCAATCATATATAACATAAGATTTGGAAAAGTTGGTCTTGCATCATGTGGGAAAATAAAAAGGAAGGCAACTGGAAATACACCACTTGGTAGATTTTCCCTAATGCCATTTAATTTTTGTGATTTTGCTGGATTTGAAAGCTTAAATGAAACATACTTAATTGAAAACAATTAGTTTGGCATAATGTATATGTACATAAGAAAATACAGCAACTTTGGACAAAATTTCACAGTTTCAACTGGACCAAATGCATGCAGCCATGCAAAGGAACAGCTGCACGCAACATTCTCATTAGATAAGTATGTCACTTTTTGCCTAACTTTATCCATCTGCAAAAATCTGTCAATAATGTAGTGAGGATTAGCTATAGGACAACAAGCCAAAAGAACAAATGAGCCCCACTTTGCAGTCAGAAAACGAAGAGCCAGGAGCAGAGGAGTTCACATTTTGCCAGAGGCCAGGAAAGCAGTCAGTGTCAGCAGTGGGACTGGGGTTTGATTCACAGGCTACAAATTGTGTGCTTAGGAACACTCCTCTCTGGGCACATTACTGGCTGGGTCCACCAAATCACTTCCTCATCAGACACCCAAGAAAACTCCTTTGCATGGTTGCATAGGTTTAAGATGCTTAGGTTGCTCTATCAACACAAAGACTCGGTGCAATTTTTAATAAATGAGGTAATGACATTTATACTCCCAAGTGGCAGTATTACTAGTTTTCTCATGTAAGATGCATTTCATGTGAGTATCTGAAAGCATATATCCTACAGTTGTACTGGAGTTTAAAATAATTTTTTTTTGTTAACCAAGTCCTTCCTTGCTGCTTTCAGATGTTTCCTTACAGTATCAATCTCACAAGCTCCAAACATGCACTTTAAGTTGCCGCTCCTATTGGCAGTTCCTTAAAAAAATGAAACTGCTCAGACATGCTGACTGCAAATCACATAGATTCAAAGATTTGGTTCTGAGTTAGTCCTACAAAAAGATCAACAATTTTTTTTTAATTATTATTTTGAAGCAGGCTTCCAAAATCAGAGAGATCAATATCAAATGCTAACAGGCAGACACAGCTAGAAGGGCATTCGCTGACAAAGGCACCTGTCCCCGATGAGCTTATTTCTGGTTCTTACAGACACCAGCAACCTCGGTAAGTCAGTGTGCCTTTGCTCGTGGGGTCCAACTACCACAGAAGCAAAACGTTCATTCTAGTTAAGACCAGTACTCTATTTCCTTAGAGCTACCAAAATTCATTCATTTACTGTACACACTTCATTTTTTGGGGGGAGGATGTGCTGGAAGGAAGATACTGAATTTTTTTTTACTAGACAGCTGGATATCATTGACAAACTGAACAGGCAGCTTCATCACCCTTGCCAAGTTAACTTGGAGGCCACACTCTCTTCAGACACAACTTTCCACCTCATACAGGTTTCAAAACCTTCTTTTGCAGATGGGAAGCTATGTCTGGTTTCACCAGGACTGTTTTGAGAAAATGCCAGTGTATATCCAGACATATTTTTAGGTCACCTGGCACAGGCACAAGGATAACCATCGGGTTATCAGCCAGGATGTCTCGGAAGAGGAATTATTCTCCCTTCAGATTCCCCACATTCCAACTGCCCTGCAAATCCACTGGGCGGTCAGTAGGAAGCAACAGCAGAGCTCCTGTGCCCATGAGCCTTTGCATTTAGGCAGTGGCACCAAATGAAGGCTACAAGTGGAGCACATCACACAGTCACTGATCAGTCAAGATGCTAATCTTGAACCCATTTTAAGTTAATCTCCCTTGATTTGTGCCATGGAGTGTGAACACCGTGCCACTACACTGGATGTGAAACATCTTTTTTTCCTTTATTGCAACCCAATAACACTGTTTGAAACCAAATTTAATGATGACACCATTAAACCTGTGCCAAGTCCACTCACACAAGTGTGTAATAATTATAGGGGAGAACAAGAAGTTTTAGTGTCTAAGTGTGACTTAGTGAAAATCATAATTATATCAATGTAAACATTGTGTTAGGCCTCTGTTTTCTGAACATGATCTGCTTGGTATGCTGATTGTCTGCATTTGCAGATCAAATAGTTTTACTGGTTAAACAGTCAGAATGCCCTAAATGGTTACAACAACTACCACCATTTAGTTATTTACTTTATTATCATGTTTTAATATGCACAACATGCATTTATATACACATGCAGGCACACACTCACATGCTGGGAAATGCCTTTCCATTTAAAAAGTACTCACATATTCAGTCTCTTGTTTGGATTCAGAAGAGAAATTCAGTGTATCTGTACTCTGTGAATCATATTCCACTTTATAGCGCTGCATATTTTTGGCTTGCACTTTCCTGATGATATCCATTTTGATGTGTGGTGGATGTGATTTGGAATCTGGCACCCTGTGCGAGTTTGGGATGGCCTGATTTTCTATGCTGCTGGTACTCTGGTCTTCTTCTGAATCACTGGAATTTTCTTCAGAAGAACAAGTGCAGTGAAGAAACAATGTTAGTCAACTGCTAGCTGCATCTGGAAGGGCAGCAAGCCACTAGATTAGTCTACATGTTTAACTTTCCTCTGCAAAATAGCGATACATAAGAGATGAACAACTTAATATTCCCCATGCATCAGCACCTTTGTTGCCATGCGATGACTTTTATAACTGAGGCATGCCTTTGCTCCCAGCAGTCTTGCAAGGTGCCCTACTGCACCGCCCGTGCTGGCTACCCAATACCTGGACACTAGCTACCTCCACTCCGCAGCAAGCCACCACCACCTCGGTTTCGGCTGCAGTTTCGCCCGCCGGCAGGAGGGGGCAGGTCTGCGCCGCCGGCGGAGCGGCCGTCGCTGCCTGCAGCAGCCCCACCGGCGCCGAAGCGCGGAACCTTGCCGGCCGCGGCTGCTGAGCTACGGCTGACTACATCCATTGCATTTAAACTCGGCTGGCTTGGGTAACTTATGGGCTATAGGGTAACTCCATCTTCCCCTGGAAGGCTGTGTGTGGGTTTTTTTTAATAAAAAGGCTTTCATACAATAAATTCTACCACATTGAATTTCATGGTTCTAGTTACCTGTCCTTAACACTTTTTCTTTCTTAATTTTATTCAACATACAGAAAAAGAAAGAGAAAAACCAGCATGTTTTCATTAAGATCAGAAAAATTTCTAGGTGTACAAAATACACTTTAAAGGTAATGGACAAAAAATCCCATTCATTCTGCAGTGGTGTCCAAGGACAAACATCTGCTTTCATTATGAGCTTCAAAAATATTTTCTCTTTAAACTATCATCCACAAAAATACAGGAGAAGTACATTTTTCCAAAATATCCCATAGGCCTACGGTTCCTATACTTTCTGAGGTATTTGTCTACACCGCATTTCTCCCTCTCAGAAGACTCCTGCAGTGTAACTGTCACTGGCTGCATTTTCTCCAGGGAATTTTTCAAGTTTGGATATTCCCATCAGCTAAGTAGCTAAGTCCCACTAGTTCCTGCTTTGGTTGCTGGCCACTTTTTTTTTTTTTAAGGAAATCATGTTGGGAGTGCACAATAATAACTGATGTACGAGGAACATCCTGAACATCTGTGTTAAAATTGTACTTCATGGCTCTCTGAAAAACCACAGAAGACAAGAAATTCAGTGGTAAATCTGAATACCCATGTTCACGTAGACCATCGACTCTAGATATTTCACCATAAGCAGTGTAGTAACACTGCCAATATACAGGAACAGGAGAAGAACAGGAGGAGGAGGGATTCAAGGTCTTGGTACCAGTGGTTTCAGCGTAGCCACTGCTGGCAATGGACATAATTGATGAGGAAAATCCCTCTCCCAGTGAAAATGGATTAAGGAAGTTTGAGTCTTAAATCTAAATTTCCTGGCTTTTGTGGGTTTAACTCAGACTCTCAGTGGTATTTTAACATATTTTTGGTGGTTTAAACAGTGGTATTTTTTTTTCCCACATTCTCAATTAAGTTTGCAAGAAAAGACACAATAAAATGTTATAAACATGAATCTCCTACCTACAAATACGATGCCTACTAGGTTTTCTGTGATTTAATCCAGTTCATTACTTTACCTCTTCTACCAAAAATAAGTACAAAGTAGTCTTAATGGGCATTAAATAATTACCAGGATGGACATTTCAGTTTAGATAGACCATCATGTTTCAATAGTACTTCCTACACTTTAGTTTGGAACAGTTGTAATTCCACACTTTAAATTACTCAAATATGTCTTACAATTTGGTTTCACAAATTTTGGTGCCACTTACTGATGGTAACAGAAACAAAACTGGTATGAGGAATTACTTGCTCTATTTTTTTAAAGCAGATTAGAAGGGTTGCACATACACACATACTTAACACTTTTCTGCCCAAAAAATCTGAACTGGAAAGTAAGTTAGTGGCCTAATACGGTTGCCATTAAGAAGCTACTGTAATATACAGCACCCCATATCCATTTCTAGCAATCTGTGAACAAAGAATGACCACAAGTGTAGCATGTGACGCAGCANCGTGCTGGCTACCCAATACCTGGACACTAGCTACCTCCACTCCGCAGCAAGCCACCACCACCTCGGTTTCGGCTGCAGTTTCGCCCGCCGGCAGGAGGGGGCAGGTCTGCGCCGCCGGCGGAGCGGCCGTCGCTGCCTGCAGCAGCCCCACCGGCGCCGAAGCGCGGAACCTTGCCGGCCGCGGCTGCTGAGCTACGGCTGACTACATCCATTGCATTTAAACTCGGCTGGCTTGGGTAACTTATGGGCTATAGGGTAACTCCATCTTCCCCTGGAAGGCTGTGTGTGGGTTTTTTTTAATAAAAAGGCTTTCATACAATAAATTCTACCACATTGAATTTCATGGTTCTAGTTACCTGTCCTTAACACTTTTTCTTTCTTAATTTTATTCAACATACAGAAAAAGAAAGAGAAAAACCAGCATGTTTTCATTAAGATCAGAAAAATTTCTAGGTGTACAAAATACACTTTAAAGGTAATGGACAAAAAATCCCATTCATTCTGCAGTGGTGTCCAAGGACAAACATCTGCTTTCATTATGAGCTTCAAAAATATTTTCTCTTTAAACTATCATCCACAAAAATACAGGAGAAGTACATTTTTCCAAAATATCCCATAGGCCTACGGTTCCTATACTTTCTGAGGTATTTGTCTACACCGCATTTCTCCCTCTCAGAAGACTCCTGCAGTGTAACTGTCACTGGCTGCATTTTNCAATTTTCTTGCACCTTCTTTCCAAGAACACTGGGGACAAATCGCAAGGATTTCACCTTGTCTCCATCTGCAGCCTGGCAGCCCCACGCACCCGCAGGAGCAAGACGCAATCCCTCCCCACCCCCCGATTNCAGAAGACTCCTGCAGTGTAACTGTCACTGGCTGCATTTTCTCCAGGGAATTTTTCAAGTTTGGATATTCCCATCAGCTAAGTAGCTAAGTCCCACTAGTTCCTGCTTTGGTTGCTGGCCACTTTTTTTTTTTTTAAGGAAATCATGTTGGGAGTGCACAATAATAACTGATGTACGAGGAACATCCTGAACATCTGTGTTAAAATTGTACTTCATGGCTCTCTGAAAAACCACAGAAGACAAGAAATTCAGTGGTAAATCTGAATACCCATGTTCACGTAGACCATCGACTCTAGATATTTCACCATAAGCAGTGTAGTAACACTGCCAATATACAGGAACAGGAGAAGAACAGGAGGAGGAGGGATTCAAGGTCTTGGTACCAGTGGTTTCAGCGTAGCCACTGCTGGCAATGGACATAATTGATGAGGAAAATCCCTCTCCCAGTGAAAATGGATTAAGGAAGTTTGAGTCTTAAATCTAAATTTCCTGGCTTTTGTGGGTTTAACTCAGACTCTCAGTGGTATTTTAACATATTTTTGGTGGTTTAAACAGTGGTATTTTTTTTTCCCACATTCTCAATTAAGTTTGCAAGAAAAGACACAATAAAATGTTATAAACATGAATCTCCTACCTACAAATACGATGCCTACTAGGTTTTCTGTGATTTAATCCAGTTCATTACTTTACCTCTTCTACCAAAAATAAGTACAAAGTAGTCTTAATGGGCATTAAATAATTACCAGGATGGACATTTCAGTTTAGATAGACCATCATGTTTCAATAGTACTTCCTACACTTTAGTTTGGAACAGTTGTAATTCCACACTTTAAATTACTCAAATATGTCTTACAATTTGGTTTCACAAATTTTGGTGCCACTTACTGATGGTAACAGAAACAAAACTGGTATGAGGAATTACTTGCTCTATTTTTTTAAAGCAGATTAGAAGGGTTGCACATACACACATACTTAACACTTTTCTGCCCAAAAAATCTGAACTGGAAAGTAAGTTAGTGGCCTAATACGGTTGCCATTAAGAAGCTACTGTAATATACAGCACCCCATATCCATTTCTAGCAATCTGTGAACAAAGAATGACCACAAGTGTAGCATGTGACGCAGCACCTAGATGTGTTTAAGGGCGATGATGTGATCCTGCTTGGGGAGGGTGTATACCAGGGAGTGTTTGATTTAGAGCTGAAAGTGGAGTGGTTCCCATGACAAGGTGGGCGCTGTATGTCACACAAATTCAGTGTACTTCTTTCTTGCACCCCACGTTTCAACCTTGACTCCTTGAATGTAAACTGTAAGGATCCTACTTTGCGCTTTAAGGAATCAAAGCTCCTACTGATTTCAAAATCAAGAGTTCTCCTTCAGCCAAGAATACAGAAACTCGGCATTTTGACTATTTAGGCTGAAAATGGAAAGGTTTTCAGCAAAGTGGAGCTCTGTCTTCCCCTTTCTCCTTATCTAGCCGTCATGGTTAAAAGCACTACACCTCCATTAAACAGCACCAACTCTCAAGTATGGAGAGACACCCCTCATTTCCAATTCATGTGAAGGATGAATATACAGAGCCAGGCTCCCACGATGAAGGAAGCTCATCCACGTTCCAGTGAGATTTGAAACTAGTATCTCTGAGCTCTCCTTCATTCAAATTGTCACACCTTGGGAGCAGCACATAAACAATTATAAAAAGGCACTCCCCTACTCTCATAGCAGCCGGTTAACTGGAGCACTGCTTCCACTACCTCAGCTAAGGAGAGGCCAGCCAGAGTCCCTGCAACCTAGCTGAAAAACTCCTAGCTTTTTAAATATGCAAACAGTAGAAAGTCTTTTAACACACTTTTCTATGAAATCAATGTTAATATATTTGCTGTTGGTTAGCAAACAGTTTAATAAAATGTTTGCACAGAGGGACTGTACTTTCTTGATCTGAATCCCAAGTCTCCCTGTCTTAAGTTTCCAAATGTACATGCTAACCGAACTTTTTCCAATGGTCCCTTCTTCAAACAAAACAAAACTCACTCTGTGAACGTCTCATTTACAAGACATGTAAGAGGTACGGGAAAGCTTTGTTTGACCAAAGATTCATTTGCAGTACTGGCAAAAACCCCAACGTCCTCTTAAACAGTGCTGTGCAAACGCTTNTGGGAAGCTGCTTCTTAGCATCGGCGCTGAAGAAAACAAATATATACATAAATAAAGTATAACAGGTAAATCTTCCTTTCCTTCGGCAACAGTACCCTTCCTGTAAAACGACCCAAGCTCCAGCAACGCGGCTGGCCGAGAAGCCCCCACAGGCCGGCAGCCGGTGGGCTGCGCCGGCCAGGGAGCCACTGGCCTGTCGGCAGGAATAGGTCTGCAGTAAGCCTGCCCGCACCGCCCCCTTCTCCCGCTGCATGCAACTTAGTAGTTAACTTTGAAAAACACCACCACCACCACACAATGAAAACAACAAAAAACCCCAACACCCATCAAGGAAGCAGCGAAGGAGAAGAGAGGCGCGCATGTATGCCACCTCTTTAAGCTTCCTTCGCTCCTCGCCCTGAGGCGCAGCCCCCTTACCTGTAGCGTGCGGTCCCGACAGCAGGAAGGTCCGCAGCTTGCCGCCCGCCGTAGCGTTGGTGCAGAGCCCGCGGCCCTCCAGCAACGCCTGCAGCGGCCGCACCTCCTCCCGCCGCGGCTGACAGCTGAGGCCGGCTCCGCAGCGCTCAGTGTAAATGCCGCAGGGCTGCCCCAGGCGTNCCCGATTTTTGCAAAAAAAAAAAAAGATCAACTCTGCCTCTTTTGTGGGAAGCTGCTTCTTAGCATCGGCGCTGAAGAAAACAAATATATACATAAATAAAGTATAACAGGTAAATCTTCCTTTCCTTCGGCAACAGTACCCTTCCTGTACAACGACCCAAGCTCCAGCAACGAGGCTG
>VXBJ01000878.1:177843-217416 GCA_013400055.1 Nycticryphes semicollaris | reverse complement strand
GTTTACTTGAGCCCACCTGTCCAGCCTGTCCAGGTCCCTCTGGATGACATCCCGTCCCTCAGGTGTATCAACAACACCACACAGCTTGGTGTCATCTGCAAACTTGCTGACGTTGCTCTCAATCCCTCTATGTCATTGATAACAACGTTAAACAGTACCGGTCCCACCACGGACCCCTGAGGGACACCACTTGTCACTGCTCTCCATCTGGACTTAAAGCCATTGAGAACCACCCTCTGGATGAGGCCATCTAGCCAATTCCTTATCCACTGGACAGTCCACCCATCAAATCCATATCTCTCCAATCTGGCAAGCAGGATGTCATGGGGAACCTTGTCAAAGGCCTTACAGAAGTCCAGATAGATCACATCCATAGGCCGTCTCCTATCTAGTGATATAGTCACTCCATCATAGAAGGCCACTAGTCAGGCAGGACCTGCCCCTAGTAAAGCCATGTTGGCTGTCACGAATCACCCCCCTGTCCTCCAAGCATGGCATCTAGAAAGATCTGTTCCATGATCTTCCCAGGCGTGGAGGTGAGGCGCGAGCTGATTCTTTTCTCTATTCACCAGTCCCATCCGTTCATGACACTATGTTACAGTACAATAATATCTCACGATATTTATAAATTATCACCTATAATAGAGAATGTCATCTACATATTTATCATTTATCACCTATATATTATATATATTATCATTTATGAGCTATATATTATAGGAAAAAAGGCAGTAATTTTAATGCCTGCAAATCTAGATGCCTTGTTACCATGTGGCCTTCAGAGAATATCACAAAGAAAAGACACTCTTCAAAACTTTGTAGGATATAAGTTGAGCAACAAAAATACCAACTTGTAAAATTGTCTGTCATGGATTGGTGTTAGAGCTAAAAGCATATGCTGTGAGCTCTGTTAAGTTTTCCTGCACCAAAAGCATGAAGTTTTCTGGAGCAATTTGTGTGCAAAAGAAGATAAATAGTTTTAAGTTTCAGTTACCAAAGTTAAAATCACCCAAGTGTCAACCATTTCCAGCTGAGAATGGCATCTTTAACTTCCTATATATTGCCCTAGCCATTGAAATACTGGCAATATTTGTCATAACTTCTCTCTTTGCAACTCCACTTTTTTGTTCTGTTTTTATCAGACTATGCATCTTAATCCAATGTTGGGAAGCATAGGATACCCAACAGGAGTTAAGGTCCTTTCTTCTGTTGATCACACTGGACAGATACCAGGTCTATACGAATGTATACTGTTACGTATCTCAACTCTCAGGGTGCTAATGCCTAAGGAAGTAATAGGCTACAATCTTATAATAGTAAATTATTACGCACATATTTTTACCAGTAACTCAGGTATGCAAATAATATCAAGAAAAAACACTCATATTAATTACCATCGGTTCCCATTGTACTTCAGTTAATGTAATACTACCTATTGTATTTCTTTGACTAGGATTTTAACCTTGGAAGATAGCAGTGTTGACACTTTCCATTTTATAAGCGTCATAATTTTGAGTACCTCTACTAATTAATGACATAATTTTGTTATGCACCATAAGAATGCTGTCAGAGACCAGGTAATAAGTAATTTTTGATCAGCAGACCCCTTTTAAAATGTATCAAATATAAATTCCAAAGCAACAGTCTTTTTTCTTTTCTTTAATGTAGGCCCATACTTTTAAGAAGACTTCAGGAATAGTATTGTCATCTTGGACATGTAGGACATACTTTCAATAAAAGATACTAGTTTGAAGATGATGAAGCATTAAGCATTTCATATTGCTTATGGCACAATATATGTCTAACATGCCTGTTGAAGTTTCAATTTGAAACCTATTTTCTTTACAATGGCACACAATAAGAGTAGTGAAGGACCATGCACAGAACAATAAAGGAGCAAAATCAGGATTAAAAAAGTTGTACCTTCCTGTAGGAAAAAATGTTTGCCATACTGACTAGGATTAGTGTAAACACTTTAAAATGTAAGAGAAAGTCTTATGGGTAAGAGGTGCTTAACACCTTGTTTCACAAGCAATTTTTGTTTCATAGATGCTTTGTTGATTGCAAATATGTTTTCAGTGAACATTTGAGCCTTTTTCCAAAGCAGAACAGGAATAACAAAATCAAAGCATAGCTGAGTTCAGTATTTGCCGGAAAATTTGAATGGCTCCACAATAGTGAAATGTCTCTTGATGACAGATTCATAGAATCACAGAATGTTGGAAGGGACCTTAAAAATCATCAAGTTCCAATCTCCCTGCAATGGGCAGGAACATCTCCCACTAGATACACCCTAGAGCAGGTTGCTCAAAGCCTCATCCAGCCTGGTCTTGAACACTTCCAGGGTTGAGGCATCCACAGCATCTCTGGGCAACCTGTTCCGGTGTCTCACCATTCTCACAGTAAAGAATTTCTTTCTAGTATCTAATCTAAGTCTCCCCTCTTTGTGTTTAAAACCATTACTCCTCATCCTAAAATATCCCTTATCCCTCATCCCTGATAAAGAGTCCCTCCCCATCTCTCCTGCAGGCCCCCTTTAGGTACTGGAAGTTACATTACGAGGTCTCCCCGGAGCCTTCTCTTCTCCAGACTGAACAATCCCAGGCCTCAGGCTGTCTTCATAGGAGACTGGCACAGTGCAGTAGTGTCACTATGAGTGATCTGATCAAATGTAATAGGATTCTCTGTCCTTCTAGGAGTCATTCGTTAGGGTCTTTAGCTGGTGTATAACTTCGTGCATGAATGTGGAAACTGCAGAAAGGGATCCTCAGATCTGCTACAGAATGAAAGGAAGAATTTATCAGAAACACAACAGAAAAACTTTTTTTTTTTTTTTTTTTTTTAATTTTTAAAATACAGTCACCTTCCCCAGTCTGGGAAGCCTGACTTAGAAAGAGAAAGCAATAGATATGACATAACTGATGATCTAAGTGTAGTATCCCATGCTCTGATGGTTCTTGTTGTTCCGTTTTTCAAAACTCCATCTTCCTGGGGGCTACTCAGAAAATTACCATGATTCTAAAAAAAATATTCTAAATAGGCTTGTTCCAAATTTCACCATAGTTATCCTTGCACAAAGCCTATCTCTGCAATTCACAAGAGTGTCGTATGTCTTGATTTTGGCTCTGAGCCACAAAATCTGATAGTTCTTGGGAGAATCTGTAAAGTCAAATCATAGCATACAAGCAAACATTCTGCTGCTTCTGTGTACAGTAGTTTCTCAGTAGCATAAATGTCACAAGTGATGTTGGAAAGATATGCAGATCTCCTTGTTATATATGCAGGTGTGGCCAGAAAACAAGGGGGCTAAATCAAATCCTGTTCCTGCTGCTGAAGTCTTTGGCAATATTCCTGATAAGATGGGGGCATTTGGGTCTGAACTGCTGAGTCCCCATTTCGATCCATGCGCATGAAGAGACATAAGAGGAGCAGACTAGTCCAAAATACAGCCCTAAAGTCCAGCCAGTGCAGAAATAGGAGTTTCTGTGCTCATTACTTCAATTTACTGATATGATAGCACTCCAAGAAACTACTTGTTCATGTAGATTTTTATAGGCACTTGAAGTTACAGCACAATCCCTTGGAAATTTTCTGTTGTTATTACAGGAAAAGGACTGTGGTCTCTACGTTATTGAACATTATATTGAAAGTAACTTGAAAATGCAGGCACTTGAGGCTCAACTGCCGACATTTAGGATGAGAACAAATGGCCTCAAGTTGCACCAGGGGAGGTTTAGACTGGATATTAGGGAAAATTCCTTTACTGAAAGAGTTACCAAGCACAGAAACATGCTGTCCTGGGAAGTGGTTGAGTCACCATCCCTGGAGGTATTTAAAAGTGTAGATGGGGTGCTTAGGGACATAGTCTGATGGTGAACTTGATAGTGTTAGGTTTGCAGTTGGACTCAATGATCTTAAAGGTCTTTTCCAACCTAAATGATTCTATGATTCTGTGATCTCTGACGACAAGTCATGGTGGAGCATGTCTTTACAAATGGAATACTACTAGCTCTCAGTTAAACAAAATAATCTCTCACAGGGAGTTAGTTTTAGGAAAGCGTACTATGGCAGTTACCTAATTCGTGGAATCCATTTCAGCATGTGCTCTCACTGTTTTAATTGTTCTTTCATAACATTGCTAAGAATGAAGAACAAGACAGCTGAAATTAATGGAGCTAGAACATCAAAATGTAGGCAGGAGGGGAAAGAGAATGAAGCCCTGTGTATCAGAGCTACCTTGGCAGTAAACTTGGGAAAATAACAATTCACAAGGAAATTAAAATAATGAATACTTCTCTCACTTCACTAGCTAGAGAATGTAAAGGACACTAGGCATTATTAATACATGATGGTATTCAATATACAAACTGTTCGAGAAGATGTTATTTACGGGATAGGGGTTTTGAATCCAGAATTCAACTCTGCAGGAAGCTGTCCTGAAAGTCTCTGTTGGAGAACTAAGTAATGGATGAACATTGATAGAATCTGATGTTACTTCTCACATTGCCCAGCTGTTCTTCCCCCTCCCCCCACCCAGAGAAGAAAGATTTCACAGATTTGCAGAAATACCAGTCTGTCCATGTCCTTATTGGCTTCTATAGCTTAGTCTCTTCTTTAGACTATTTCTGCACTAAAAGTTTTTGTTGAGTTCAGCCAGATTATTCAGATAGCAATTTTTACTCATATATATAGCTTTAAATACTCACATACAGCTTTATTATGACAGGACATGGAAAGGATTGTACTGACAAATACAATGGTCTTATTTCTGCAACTGTGTCCCTCCTGTGTGCATTTTGTACAATGTACAACTGTTTCCATCTATGAGAAAAGTGGTTTCAAGCAGTTGCTTCCTGAGCTTTCTGGGCCCATCCACAACCAAACTTCCCAGCAAGAGTTTTTATTTTTCCAGACAGGAGCCAAAGGTAAAGGTTGTCTCTTTTCCTGTTCCCATTCAAAAGTTTGCTTTTCATTTCAACCAACTTAATTAATTGCCTTGAACTGATTCTAGTTCATAAACATCACTCTAAGGAAAACACCATCATAACAATTATAGTCACTTTCTTCAACGGACTACAAATACAACTGCATATATTATCCCTGTTCATTTGAATAAAAGAATAGATGCCCAATGTGGTTTTGAAAGGAATAAACTGTAGCAGCATTTTATAATTGATACAAATGATAATTGGTCTACTGACACGAGGCTGCATCAGAACTCAAACCCCAAATTATGAGAACAATAAATTCAAGATCAATAAATTCAACAGCCTTTATGGCTATTGCAGCCTTGCTGTTGATAACACATACCAACGTACTGTAAGACTTTCACTAATACAGTCAGTTTCATTGAGTATATATTCCCCTGTAAAATCTTCATTGCTGCTTTATATTCTCAGCACCGCAAAAAAATCAGCTTATGTGACTATAGTTCATGACTTTAGAATATTTTTCTTCTTAACTATTGAAGTTTCTGTTATTTAGTATTTTATCTTAAATCTGCTTAAGCACTGAATTCCGTTGGAACAGTCTACGCTAAGAATTCGCTCAGATAAGACTGGATAATTTAAAGCCACTTTAGAGAGAGACTAGGTCATATTTTCAAAGCTAGAAAATCTCTATATTAATATAAGGACCTGATCCCCAGAATACTTATTAAAATACCATGCTATTATATATAATAATAATTATATGTTATTAAAAATAGCTATATTGATAAATATGCAGATATAGACATATATAACTATATTAAAATTGCTGTCAGAACATGTGGATTATACTGTCATTCCCACATATGTGTATGTGTGACAGAAAGAAGGAGCTCAATGGAATGCTTATCTTACTGTTCTCAATTAGATATAAATAAAAAGTGAAAATACGCCTAAACAAATCTGAGCAGTTTTGCTTTAATAATCCAATGAGAGGTCCAAAACCATCTTTGACTGAAAAAGATAAATAACAGCCATCAGTTTTTTTTTTCCACAAAACTGAACAGATTAGCAGCTCAAAAATCTGGAAATTATTAAATATATAAATACCCCACCCACTCCACCCCCTTGGGGATGTTAAAAAAACAATGGAGAATTATTTGAATTAAGTCATCTGCTGTCCTGTGTTGTGGGATCTGCAAGATGTGGCAATAACTGATGATTATAAAAACACAAAGTTCTTAGAAGAAATCAACATTTGGAATTAATTTTTTAAACTGTGAATTTTGCACTTTCAAAAGCAACAGCACCATGATTTTCAACCATGCATTAAAAATATGCTAGTAGTAGTAAGATGAAGGTGGTATTTTATGTCTTCTGGAGACGTTATTATTTCCATATGGTGCGATACCTTTCATGCTATTATGACATCCTGTAATTCTGATTGCTATGGTAACTGTGCCTACATTAATTAGGCACATATCACGGGCATTTAAATAATGTACACCTTTAAATATCAAAGATTGAATCTCATAAACACTGTTCATACTGCTGTATTTCCATACAGAATAGAGAGAGGCTTAGTACTCCAAGGAAATGGGAGCTGGTTTAATGTTTGCATGTAATTTAATTCCATTGTTCTAAAAGACCAATAACAAGCTGAAGCATAAGAAAGCAAATAATCCTTGCATTACTCAGAATGGAAAATACTGCTAATACTGAATGAAGTGTAGCTGAAGCTGCTGAGTGTAGCAGTTCCTCTTCATCGGGGTACACATTAGTAGTTAAATGTCCTTATTCAATGAAAACTGTTGGAGCAACAGGGAGCCACTGCCCAAAATCAAAGGTCACATGCAAGGCTGGTCACACGCTTAGCTGTGTGGGTGGAGGGATTTCTCTGGGAGTTGAACACAAACACAGGGGTGGTGCATGTGCTCAAGAGGAATAAGCAGCCTGAAGGCCACAGAAATACCAGTGAAGTGCCAGATAGCTTAGGGAAACACTATTGGTACAGTGAATAAAGGCCATGGAGGTCAATGGAAGGATGGACTCGCAAAATTGCCTTTTCTTCTTCTTTTCAAGAGTGAACATTAAAATCCAAAATAGTAGATGACGTAGTTTCCTGAGCCTCAAAAGTAAGAATTGCCAGCTAGTCAAAAAGCCCTATTCAACAAATCAATCTGGACTTCTACCAAATAATCAGCTACTCAGAAGTGACTGTCTTAAAGACAGCCAGCTTCTTTTTTTCAAGAGTCAGAATATTTTTAAGGGTTCTTCATAGGAGTTCCTCTACCTTTTATCAATTACTGATAATTAATTATAAATTGTGATAATTTATCCATTAGTATTTTGTTAAACTTTTATGAAGTTAGCTCCCACAAAGCATCAGCACATCAGATGGGGAATCAGACTTGGCTAGGTTAGTGCTAAGTTGAGCCTTTCCATTTTCAATTTAGCGAATGAAAATGGATAATTGTTAAGCCCATGGCTGCACACCAAGGTTTTTAAATACAGAATGATATCTAGAAAAGATTTCAGATTGAACCTATACAGCTTTGAAATTCATGCAAGGTAGTGGTTTTAGAGTAGATATTGATAGAATAATACGTCATAAATTGAAGTGAGTGGACAATTTTATGACCAAGTAACAAAAGGATCTTTCACCTTGAGTCGGCCAAGTAAGATCCAATTTTAAACAATCTCTCTGCTGCCTAAACAAGTCAATATCTGGCAAAATACTGGATTATTATATTTGTTACATGTATTTTGGATCTGATAATGTCTGTTAGACTTTGGATATGACTGCAAGTGGCATTTCTGGAGAGAATGGTAATGTTTTGATAAGAAAAAAAATGTGGAGTTCTAACTATATGTGCAGATGAAATTGGCTGGTAACCCTCATCACCTACATTATGTTTCTAACTATTACTCCACAAATAAAAATTAATGAAAAGCTATCACTTTACTGTTCAGGCCAGATTATTTGTAATTGATGTAGTAAAGATGGATCTGCCACAGTTTTTTTCCCCCATGGGTTCTTTACAATAGGATATGTAAAATAGTGTTTGCAAAATTATTTGTGCCTTGTTGTTGCTGCCATCACCAGCTCCAGAGCTCCTGCACACAAACATCATTAGAAAAAGACAATTCACTACACAGTGCACTAAAATCTTGCATTTTTGCACTAAAATCTGCACCATCAAATATTTTATTTACAAATTGTATAATCTTAAGTGTAAGGTTATTTTCAGAAGAAGCTGCCATGACTTCCATATTAGCAAGAGAGACATTTAAAGTGGAGTATTTTGATCCACCTAATCTTACCATCCTAGTTACATAATATTGTAATAGTGCTATCATTATTATTTCTGTAACAACAGAAAGTTCTGAACTAGAACCAGGCAGCCTGATTGCATGGGTGCATGTACAAATATAAGAAAAGAGACAGTCCTTGCCATAGGCATCCTACAAATAACAAAAGGAAGAGAATTAAAGAGGTTGCTCGTGGTAGACCATATTCTGACTTAGAAACTTGAAATCAGAGTGTAGACTTTGCAAACAAAGGTTTTATTTCCTACATAAAACATTCACTTCTTCCTTTGCAAAGTCTTGTTTCTATGCCTAAAGAGCAGTTTGTCAACTCAGAAGCACAGATGCAGCTGTTTGTTCACACTGCAAAATGTATCAGTGAAATGATCTTGCTCAATTAGACTGTCTAGTCACTCAACCAGAGGAAGCAGCCATCCTGTTTACAGTGTGGTCTGCAATTGCTTCTGGCAGCACAGCTGCAGGGGGAAGCAAACTGGTGTGCTGTGGGGGCTGGGGTAGGAACTTAATAAAGAGGCTTTGCTGCCAGAGGAGCCGCAATGTTAAACTGCACCACCAGTTTATAAATATATATATATATATATAAATATGTATGTACGTATGCATTAAAAAAACCCTAAACAACAACACACAGAACAGAATATTTTTGCTAGTGTAATTACACTGTCTCTCTCAAAGACTAACCGGAATTGACAAAAGCCGCCTTCTGTCAGCATGGCTGTGATCAGACCATGGGTTCTCCTTAACAGAACTGTCAGCCATGATGTGTGAAATTTTCTATTAAACAAAAATACTGTCTTCTTACACTAGCACCGTGTCATAGGCTAACTTCTGTTGGCAGAATCTTGCTTTGACAGAAAGCTATATTATTTGATGGCAGCATGGAGCCATACGGGGAATGAGTTGCTGGTCAACAAGGTTCAGATCTTAGTTAAGAAACATCTATGTAGCAAAAAGCTGACTGGCATATTTGTTGGCATATTGTAGCACTGAACAAACACTGCATGCATACAGTGAGTTTTTTTCTCACTCTTTATGTGATCTCATGTTAAAGACAAGGCCATTTAGTAGAGCAGAGCTGCTGCCATATGTTGTACTTGCCCTGTGCCACAAGGATGGTAACTTCCTACAGGATCCTTCCTTTATCACCCAAGCACAGGTGATGTGGTTGTCCCTTTCTTTTGTAAAGACAGGAGTCTCCACCAACACTCTCAGCCACCTCAAGGCATGAAGTAGGCCTATGTATTTTATTAACATAAATTAATAAACCAACAAAAAATCCAACAGCAAAACTGAGTGATTGCTTCTCTAACACTGTTATTTAGTAGACCTTACAGTGGTTATGGGGCTGGTGACTCCCTGGGAGCTGAGGTGCTGAGCAATAAGCAAGACAAAATGGAGAAGCACCAACAGGGTTTAACAGGATACCCCACTCCTTCCTTGCACTGCAGCCAGTGATGTCTCACTTCTGTACTTAACAGGAAGGGTTTATTATTGAGAAGGTAAACAATTCTTATTTACCTTAAAGTATTGTGAGAACTGGGTTCTGACATGAAGTGAAAACACCTGGGATGCTTGTAATACCTGTGACTGCCCAGTGGCTCCTTCAGGCCACCACACAACCACAGAGCCTTGCTGGGATTGCACTTTCAGGAATGGTCCCAGTGGACAACTGCTTTACTGCTCCGGACAGGGGGGAGACTGAGTTTTTTGTGTGCTGATGCTTCAGACTGCCTAGGCTTTGGGGGGAATGATGATCAGCTTGTGCCACAGACCTTACTAACAGTTTGACAGTATGGAACATGACAGGACAAGGCTTTGTACTTGTGAACTGGCTCTGTTTAGTTTAATAGCATAAACACAGACTTAGAGTCTTCTGCATGCATAAGGGTTACATGGGTTCAAGGGCAGATTGGACAAGTGCTTGGAAAATAGGTCTACTGAAGGCTGCTAAATAACAAAAACACATCAGCTACAGAAAATCCCCTGAGATAAAACCAGCCAGAGATTAGGAGAAGAGTCAGGAGATGTGTCATATAGGGTTGTCCTGTTCTCACTTTTTCCTGGGAATCAATTCAACAGCCAATCTTAGAAACTGGATAGACAGACCTTTGGTCCACGCCGGTGAAGATATTCTCATGCTCTTGGGAGTCACAGAAGCCATGAGTGCAGCAGTAAGCACAGTTGAGCTCAGGCTTTCTCTTTATACATATGTGCAGATACATGTACATTCATTTGCCATCTCTTTTTTTTTTTTTAAGACCTCCTCCCCCTCACCAAGGATGCCAAGAAATGGCAGGAGAGCCACACTGCCACTGCAACTCTATCACTGGTCTCAGAGGGAGGTGACCAGAGCAGGGAACTTTGTACTCGGCTGCAGCTGGTCAGGGAGTGCCAGGGTATCCATGCAGACTGCAGATCACTGCCCGACCTTGGTGGAGGGGCACAGAGAGTGGCAGAGCCTGAGCTGCTGCCACCAGCCCATGACCACATTGCTCGCTTGTGTCCCCTGTGGTTTACCCTGCCTGTTCTCAGTTGCCATTTTCCCATAGACCTGGTGTCCCTTCAACTGAGGTGATTAATAATTAATCAGATACAGCAGAGATGTGCCAACTCATGACTTGTCACATGCATAACTTATTTTGTCCACTTTGCAGTTCCAACACTGAAGGGAACAGCTTTCTTCCCAAAATTGTTATTGTACCTTGCTGGAATTTGAGCTGTGGTGCAATCTTCATACCAAGCCACATGTTTTTTCAAGGTGTGTTTTTTAGCCTGAAAAGTTCTGGTTAATCTTCCCTTTGCACTGCTGGAAGCCTTTTGCTCTAAATGGAGCTACTCTTAATTTATAACCTGCCCTTGGATGGAGAGAAGCAAGGCCATACACTCCTTTTTGGCAATCATCCTAGTGGCTACTGTATCCTGCAGGTATGCTCACCCTCAGGCTTGATGAAACATGCATTTATTTTTCTAGCTATGGCCAATAAACTATTTATGAACAGCAATTATTAAAAAAAAAGCCTGAGTATTTGTGGGCAAATTTGAAGACTGTTTTGTTCTTCAAGACACCACTAATATTGATAGAAAGTAAATGTCAATAAGCAAGTGAGCAGTCCTAGAAGATGTAGCAATACCTGTCCCTTCTATGTTAGCGCTTACCTGGACACAGAATGAATAACGGAATCGTAGAATAGTTAGAGTTGGAACGGACCTTAAAGATCATTCAGTTCCAACTTCCTGCCATGGGCAGGGACACCCCCCACTAAAGCAGGTTGCTTAAAGCCCCATCCAGCCTGGCCTTGAACACCTCCAGGGAAGGGACATCCACAGCTTCCCTGGGCAACCTGTTCCAGTGCTTCACCACCCTCACACTAAAGAATGAAGTGCATGATAGTCACTTGGTTGACCACAGAAAGTTGAAGGTCTGAGTCTGTCTCGCAGCCTCAAACCTGTGCATCCAGAGAGTCAACATATTTCTAGCATGAAATTTATCCTGTGAAACTATTCCCCCTTGGGGATGGGAGTAATAAAACTAATAACAAAGTACTCAGTTATACTGTGCACAGTGGGTTTTGGGGCTGCTGGTCAGCTGTTGGAGTATGATATTAATGTAGCACCTGGAAAAATGGTATCATTATTTAATTTCCACCTTTGAAAAAAATCTCTGAAGGTAAGGGCTACAAATTTCTTAATAATATCAGGGCTTAATACACATTAATGCACATGGATGAGGGATGTCACACAGAGCCCTATTTGCTATTAACTATGAAAGCATTGTGTGCAAGATAAACTATAAATTATACCAATGGAGTGGTTCTGTCCACTTGAATAGGAAACTGGAGTTCCTACACTGCTGTTGAGATGGAGCCTGCCTTCTGCTTTTTGTAGATGGGCAGCACACTTTCTTTGTCATTTGATGGGCAAAATATCCCTAGCCACATACAATTTTTTTCTGTTGCTGCCTCCCTGACTGACTATACTTCTCCCTGGCAAAAGTAGAATGTAAGTCTTCGTCTTCCCAAACTGTTTACATGATGATTCTGCTGATGACAAAGTAGCAACAATAAAATGCAGCTGTAGACACTAAAGTGTGGTACTGTATGGAGAAAGAAATTGAACAATATCAAAAAAATAACGAGTAACACTTATAATAGTATTCTGTTAATAAACAAAACCAAAATACATTATGGACTGGAAACACTCAAAAATATTCATATTTACCTATCAGATGTATCAGATGTGTATTAACATAATACAATTCATTATTGTATTATGTTAATACAAAATAGTTTACAAATATTCACATTCTACTTCATATTTCAACATGGAAATGCATGCACATGTTTAAGTAACAGTTTTTCTGGTATTTATGGAAATTATTTTGAAGTCCCATGTACATCCTTTTCATGTGAACAAGAGTCTTTCTCTTCAATGAAAAAACAATCCTAAAGCTACACAGAACTGACCAGCAGCCATCTGTCAGGCTGCCTTCTGTGAACCTTTCTGTGTGTCTTTGCCAGCAGGATGGCTGACCTGGTAAGGAGGACTTTAAACAATGATGGGGAGGGAGAAAATTACCAGCAGCCCCGTGAGGGAGTGATGGACAGGTCTGATGAGTAACGGGCCTGGAGTGATTTGACAGAAAGAGATCACAAAATTAAGAAAATGAGGCTGAAGGAGGGTCACCTCTAGTGCTTTTGTGTAACCAAGGAAGTGCCCAAAACCCTTTCTGGGAAATCGGCATGCTGGAATGCCTCTCCAAAGCACATGTACACTCATGCACACAGCATGGGGAATAAACATAACGTATTATACATCTATATGCAGTTGCAGGACTATAATCTTGTTGGAATCATGGAGATGGGAGGGGATGGCTTCCATGACTGAAGCGTTGCAATAGGGAGATACAAGCTATTTAGGCCAGGAAGCCAAAGAGAGGCAGTTTCCCTGTATATGAGAAAGCAGCTAGAGTGCTTGGAGCTCAGCCTGGGGATGGATGATGAACCAGCTGATAATCTATGTGTAAGGATTAAAAAGCAAGTTGGCAATAGTGACATTGTAGTGGGTGTCTGTTATGGGCAGACATACTAACTGGAAGGGATGAGCTCATCAGGGGTGTGAAGGTCAAAGGGAGCTTTGGGTGCAGTCATCATGAGATGTTGGAGTTCAGACCCTGATAGGAGGAAGTGGGGCAAAAAGCAAGGTCAACGTGATGGATTTCAGAAGGGCAGGCTTTGACCTCTTCAGTGATCTGCTTGGTACAGTTCTGTGGAATCAGGGCTTAGAGGGAAGATGGGCCCAAGCAAGCTGCTTAGTATTCATAGGTCACCTCCTCCAAGCTCAAGAGTAGTCCAACCAAGCAAGCAGGAAATCAAGCAGAAATGCTGGGAGGCCTATGCAAATGAACAAGGAGCTGCTGGGAAAACTCAGAAAAAAAAAGAAAAAAAAAAGTCCACGGACCCTGACAGGATCTACCCAGAAGAACTGAGGGATCTAGCCTTGTCATTGCAAGGCCATTTTCCTTAATCTTTGATTGATTTTGGCAGTTAGGAGAGGTGCCTGAGCGCTGGAAAAAAGCAAATATCACTCATATCTTCAAGAAGGACAAGAAAGATAACCCAGGGAACTACAGGCCAGTCAGTCTCACCTTGACCCCTGGGAAGGTGATGGAGCAACTAACACTGGAAACCTTTTCTAGTCCCATGAAGGATAAGAAATTTGTCAGGAGTAGTAAGCATGGCTTCACTAAGGAGGAGTCACACTTGACCAATGTAATAACTGTCTGCAATGAAATGACTGGCCTAGGAGATGACAGCAAAACAGTGCATATTTCCTACCTGAATTCAGTAATGCTTTTGACACCGTCTCCCATAAGATCCTCATAGAGAAGTTGTTGAAGTATGGGTTGGATGAACAGTGAAGTGGACTGAAAGCTGTCTGAATGGACAGGCCCAGAGGACAGTGATCAATGACTTGAAGTCCAGTTGGAGGTAAATAACTATCATTGTACCTCAGAAGTACACTGAGGTAACACTGTTAATCTTCATTAATGGGCCGGGTGATGGAGCAGAGTGTACCCTCAGCAAGTTTACTGATGACACAAAACTGGGAGGAGTGGCTGATAAACCAGAGAGTTGTGATGCCATGCAGAGGGACCTTGACTGGCTGGAGAAATAGTCTGAGAAGAACCTCATAAAACTCAGCAAGGAGAAACGCAAAGTCCTGTAGCTGGCGAGGAACAACCCCATGCAACAGTATATGCTGGGGAGCACCCAGCTGGAAAGCAGCTTTGCAGAAAAAGACCTAGAGGTCCTGGTGGACAGCAAGTTCAGCATGAGCCAGTGTTGTAGTCTTGTGGCAAAGAAGGCTGATGGTATCCTGTGCTGCTTTAGGCCAAGTAGTGCCAGCAGATCAATGGAGGCAATCCGTCCCCTCTGCTCAGCGCTGGTGAGGCCACACTTGGACTACTGTGTCCAGTTCTGGGCTTCATACTGGAGAGTCCAGCAAAGAGCCAGAAAGATGATTAAGGTTCTGGAGCAACTCTCCACTGAGGGAAGTCTGAGAGAGCTGGAAAAGAGAGGCTGAACACTCGGGGCCAATCTTACCTATGTGTATAAATACCTGAATGGAGAATGCAAAGAGGTTAGAGCCAGGCTCCTAGGAACCAAGTTCAGTGGTGCCCGGTGACAGGACCAGAGGCATCAAGACAGGAGGTTCCCTCTGAACATCCGAAAACACTTTTTTACAGTGAGTGTGAGCAAACACTGCCACAGGTTACCCAGGGAGGATATGGAGTCTTCTCCCTTGTGGACATGGTCCTGGGCAACCAGGTCTAGGTGGTCTTGTTTGAGCAGAGGGGTTGGACCAGGTAATCTCCACATGTCCTTTCCAACCTCAGCCATTCTGTGGTTCTGTGTGACCCCTGTGAACTTCCTGGTCAAGACTATAGACAGATTTATTTTGAAAACCAAGGTGTTTTCCACATGAGCTTTTGGCCTTTATAGTCTCCCGAAACAAAATCCTACCTGTTTTATTTTCCATTGTTAGTAGTGGTATTTCTTTTTCTTCTTCTGAACTTTTATTCTATGACAAATAATCAATAGTCCTTCATTATGTTCCTTTCGCACTTCCTGAATCCCAGTGCCTTTTGGACCAAAGCATTCGCCTGGTTCCTCTCTCATCCTGCACAGAACACTTCTGGCTTATGCATTAAAGGTATATACTTTACTGCATACCATACCTGTTTCTTTTGTTAAATCTAATCTAAGTACATTGATTCCAGCATATCTTTAATCCCTGCATAACACTTTCATCAAAACTTAAAGACTGCCAGTTGCTAGCAACTATTTTCATCTGTCAGAGTGAATCAAACAAAGCGTAGCACTTTAATGGACCAGACCACTATTTAGTCACTACAGAAAACAGTGAATAACAAAACACCTTTATTAATTTTGAAGGCAAGACATGTAATTAATCTTTGAGTCATATCTGAGATTTATGGTTTTCAAAACATTAAATAAAACAAAACACAACCATACCATACCAAGCCTCAGAAGCTACTTTATTCATTTCATAACAGTAACTCGGAGAAGAAAGTATAAACAGGTGAAATGTAATTGATAAATCTTAGCTCTGACAGCCTAGGATGTATGCAAAGCAGAGAGGTGTTCAAGGAGGCAACCAACGAATTAAAGGAGAATATGCCAAGACAATCTGATAGAAAGGTGTTTGTTTGTGTATATATGTTTCTATGTCTAATCTACATTATGCTTTTTATATGTAAAGATATTTAAATTGAATTGAGGAGGAATTGAAAGAGGAGGAATATTTCGATGTCTTTGAGGCATTTAACAGAGTGGGAAGGGAATGTCTTAATTTTTTATCCACTCTGTAGCTGACAGAAGAATGTGGATTTATAGATTACACTTAAACCAGAAGAAAATCGTTATTCTCTTTACTCAGCTTCATTAGTGACTTTTTCAGTCCAACTGGTACGTAATATTAGGACACTTCCTATAAGCAGTCTTTAAATAAATTGCTAGCTCTTGGTTTTCTAGTAGGTCTTTAAGCATTAGATGAATCACACCTATAAGAGGGGTAATAGTAGCAGCATTCTGATTGCGCACCATTCAACTCCGCTAACTCAACTGCCATATTTAGAAAGGGTGGATTCAGATCTGTATTTCTTAGAGAAAAAAAGATATAATAAATACAATCCCAAATTCCACCAGAAGCGTTTACTACATGACAGTAAATGTGGTGTACATTTGCCTTTTTCTCTCTAAATTCTGAACCAATGGCATTTTTTGGCTAGTAAATGAAAAGTAAACACTTAGGCTGTCAATAACTGCCCTGTTCTGAACATAGCTCCTTCCTATACCGGTTGCTTATGACTGAAAACACTAACTCTTACATCTGCTAGGGGAACTTCACTTACTAGGAATAATTCACCATAGTCAGTATGAGCCAGAGCAAAAATGTGTGGCATACAAATTATTTGAGCTAACAGGGCTCATTTTGGCACCAGTGGACTAAGGAACACTTACATGATCCTCCTCCAGGGGGTCAGGAATCAATAAACTACACAAAGACACCACTTAAAAGCAGCTGGAGAAATTATTCGAAGTAACCTCATCTACAAATACTGCTGTAGCATCCTGCACATTTGCCCACAGCCTTAAGTGAGACTTTTCAAAAGAGTGTAAATGAGCTGGCTATCCACTCCCCCATGGAGTCCCTTGATTATTCTGCAGCAGTCACCACTCACCATGCTTAATTTCATAATGGAGGTGACAAATAGTTCACTTAAAAGTGAACATAAGTGACATCTCTCTATGAAATTGCACTAACAAGGGGAGAACAGAAATAGAAATGTTTAAGGAACAGGCGTGTTCTAAAGGGATTTTAATTATACCAATAAAACTGAGGTATGACATTAACACTATTACTGTAATATGTTTTCACTTTTATTGTGCTGTACTTTTAATTCTCTATCCAGTGTGCTATGTTTGCTTACAGCAGAAAAAAAAATCTGTGTAATCATTACAAGTTTTGTCTGTAGACAAGCCAGCAAGCCAACATAATGTGACACTGCACAATAACTACACCCTAAGCAAAAGCATGCTCCCTGATAAGCATCTGTGAATGTCTATGTCAACACATCAGACCCATTTGCGAACTTGGATACTTAAGATTGAATTTAAGCCCCTGAGAAAGAAATCACATTTTTAAAAGTGCCCATTTACTTAACAAATACAAACCCCAGGCTTTTAAGTGATATAAGTAACTAAGTGTGGCATTCAGGTTCAAAGTTTTGAAAATATTCAGGCATGTCAATGTACAGATAGGTGGCTTATGATTTTTTCCAGTGGACTGTTCTAACCTAATCAAATTTAATCTAATCTAATCTAATCTAATCTAATCCAATCCATATGCCAGACATTTGCTTAAGAGCTGCACTTAATCAATGGATGGAGCAAGGTTCCTCTGGAGCAAGATCATCCCACATCCTGGGTAGATTAAGAGGTTCTGAAACTAGTGTACAACTGTGTTCTTATGAGATATCATTCCACATTTTCATCTGAGATACGGGCTTTCCTGGTCCCTTTCCACACTACAGCCTCCACAGAGTCACAAATAATATGTGGTTGGAGGGGACCTCTGGAGATCATCTAGTCCAACCACCCCTGCCAAAGCAGCTCCATATAGGTTGCACAGGAACTTGTCCAGGAGGGTTTTCAACATCTCCAGAGATGGAGACCCTACCACCTCTCTGATTTTATATGTACCATATAGTTTATGAACTATACTTGGCATTGGTGAGGCCACACCTCAAATACTGTGTTTTGGGCCCCTCACTGTAGGAAAAACATTGAGATTCTGGAGCAAGTCTAGAGAAGGGCAGTGATGCTGGTGAGGGATCGGGAGAGCAAGAGTTATGTGGAGCAGCTGAGGGAACTGGAGTTGTTTAGTCTGGACAAAAGGAGGCTGAGGGGAGACCTTACCACTCTCTACAACTATCTGAAAGGAGATTGTGGAGAGATGGGGGTCAGTAGGACAAGAGGAAATGGCCTTAAATTGCAACAGGGAAACTTAGGATGGATATTGGGAAAATTCTTTCACAGAAAGTGTTATCAAAGATTGGAACAAGCTATCCAGGGATGTGTAGAATCACCATCCCTGTAGGCATTTATAAAATGGGTAGACTTCATGCTTAGGGACATGGATTAGTTGTGGTTTTGGTACTGTTAGACTGATGATTAGACTTGGTCATCTTAAAGGTCCCTCCCAACCTAGATGATTCTATGTTTCTATGATTCCATTAAGACCCAAATGAAGAGCCACTTTGCCTTTGCTCCTTCAAATAAGAGAAACAAAGACAGAAAACACACTCTCCTGTCTCTTTTGAAGGCTTCCAATGATCAATTCAGAGTCAAAGTTGAAAGCCAGTAAGAAAAACTGGGCACAGGGACTTTAATGGAATTTAAGTAAGTTATTTTGTTTATCTTTAGATTTATACGCTTTCCCTGGGCACCTAACCTTAATCTACCCAAGTTAGAAGATTTCAGTAAAATTGTATTTTCAGATGGCAATTGTTTGCCATTTTTAGAAACAGGTGTACCATCTGAGATAATTGGGATGAGCTGGCATAGAAGTTTACACTAGTGATTGGCAACTTTCTTCCCAATTGCTTTCTTTGGAACACTGAACAGGAAAACAGGAGAAGATTTCCCTTTTTTTCTATGATTTACACATGAAATTTCTAGAGTGTGGAAAAGCCACAGTAAGTTCTTGAAATTTCAAAATAAAGCAAATACCATGTTATTATATATTTTAGAAATGATAATGTAAACCACACATAAACATAAGGAGGATTTTGAAAAATATGTTCCTTGGCTGCGAATTTAGGGAACATTTAGAATCAAACGGGGGGACTAAAATAGGAATTTCTTTGTCTTCTCACAAAGAAACAAAATGTTTATTGTATTGAAAATAGACAGTTGACCATATGCAGCCTTTTTGGTGCATAAAGAGTCAAAAATGTGAATGTCTAGCTGTGTCTACTTAGTTTTTTCCTCTGATGTCCTTCAGATATCACTTGCTTTCTTTGGCAATCTTCTGCAAATATGGACCTGGACCTTCTGCCTTTGTTGCCCAGCTTTCCAAAGGCTGGTGAGATTCTAGCTGATCTGCATCCAGGCAATGCTAAACCTGTTGGTCAATGGTTGGTGAGTAACAATGGCTCTTTCTCTAACCAGAGGCATTGATGGCAATCCTTAAATCCATCCATCTTAGTCTGTGAAGCAATAGGTTATACAGTCTATTCCCTGTTCTAACAAATCCCCCGAAACTTTGCAATTTAATAGTCAAAAACTTAGAAAGGTATGTAAATGAACCTTATAAGTCATAGGTGCTTACAATGCTATCTTTGTTTTCCAAGGGCAAGAAAACAGCTTACTAGACTTGCATTTAGCATGAATTAGCATTACAACTTTGGGAAATCTTATTTTTAAATTCCCAATTGTTTATTTGCTGAAGCTGATCTGCATTTCTGAAACTTGATAATCCTTTGCCTCTGCAAGTTTCAGTTTTGGCATTATAAATTTGTTTTAATTAACCCTTGCTCCTAATTCTGAAAAATTAACCATTAAAATCTGAGAATGACACTGAATGAAGGATGGATACTTAGAGAAGGACACACAAATGGCATGAAACTGTATTTCTGTACTCTTGCTGGATAAAACTGAAATAGAAGTAAGCTCAGCGAGTTAACTGAATGTAATATTAACGTAACTCAGCTAAATAGAAATATATTAGTGATCTAGCCAAGATCAATCTTACAGCCGTAATGATTCTCAACAAAACTGAAATCAGTCAAATAATACGATCACTGAAAAATCATTCTGCAGAGAGACTTTTTTGGGAAAAAAAAGCCCTGCACAATAAAATTTAGACCACTTGTATTAGAAAAACTGAAGACTTTGCTCTATGATCAGCTAAACCAATTACCTTTTTTCCTCACAGCTGGTATTTTTGTTCATTAAAACTCTACTCTTCCTACAAGTGTAGCAACAATGCTGGCATTTTCATATGTTTTGAGTCATGTCTTATTCTTTGTCTAATCTTAAATTGATTGGCTGGTCAGGTCAAATTGTTTTAACAGAGGAAAGGTCTCATGTTTTTAGCTCTGTAGTCAGCTGATATTGCATTGCTCACTCAGCATCAGTTCCCTTGATCATGAACAAATAGAATACTCAATTTATTGGTTTTACAGTTTTAAAATAAAATCTGCTTCAATTCTCTGTGAAAAGGTACAAGTGATGGCAAATGTCAAGAATTTTAGAAACTTGGTTTGGACAATTTTACATCTGTCTCATGGGGAACCTAATTCAGAGGCCAGGTTAAAAGTTAACCTGAGACAAGTCTCATTTACTGTAGAGGAGGATAAATGTCAGTCTTCCCTCTTTACCTTGCCTTTAAAAGATACGCCATTAAATGGAAATGTACACCATTTGTGCATATCAGTGCAAGCCCACAGAAGCAGTAGTTGAGAACACAGATAAGCAGAATAACTTTGCAGTGTGCAAACACAAAACCAGCTCCCCTGCTTCCCTTGTGTAGCTTTCAGTTGGCTGCCAACGTAGTGAAAGGGCATGGAAGTGGTTTTGCACTGCTCCCCTGGAGGCTGTCTCTTTAGGCAAGATGTTCTCCAAGTTCTCTAATTTGAGCAATAAGCCTAAATGTTGAAATAAACAAACAAAAAAAAAAATTATACTTTTCTTAAAGTGGTTAAGATGCCACAAATCTACCAATTTCACCAATCTTTCAGTCTCTGGATACAGATTTCAAAGAAGGATGAGGCCAGATGACTTCACACAATTCTCAGAGAGAGAATTTATTAAGGTCAAGACAAGTCTAAATATCAGACTTGATCCACAACTTGTTCAGACACAACAACTTGATCCACAACCTGTTCAGAAGTAGAATTACCATGAGTTTACTTTTCTTTCTGCTGCTATTTATCCCCTCACTTGAGAGTACATAACAATGTAAAAAAAGATAGACAACCCGTGTCAATAAATAACTTGACATATTGCTGTGCATTTCGAAAAGAAATTAAACATTCTTTAGAGTTTCCTAGCTATGATTTTGTGTTTTCATTTGTTAATACTTTTCTTCTAGGGTAATCCACATGCTAATGAACAATGAACAACAAACCTTCTGTGCCATGGGAGCATATTAAGGTAAGTCTTCAGGGAGTCATGTTCTATTGCAGGAGAAGACATCCCTGAGTCAGCAATCCCTCTGCTCTTTTCCTCCCACCTTCCTTCCTCTTCATGCTGTCAGGAAATGAAAACTATTTCAGCATGTTATGTGAAATGTGTAGAATTGATGTGATTATTTCAGTCTTGTTATATACGAGCTTATTACACCGATTTATTGATAGCATCATCAGATGCTATCAATAAGCTATTCAGAAATTCTTATCTGTCTTCCTCACTTTTAATCTGAGGAGACACTAGAAGTTGTTATGCTGAAAAAAAATTTAAAAAAAAAGGCTGCACTTTCCAGAAATACAGGTTTGTCTGCTTTGGTTGTCTGAGAGCTACCCACTAGTTTAACTTAAATGCTCACTTATGTTGCTTTTCTGTATCCCAGAAGGAAGGAGAGTAATGCAGATCGTATTTACTTTTGACTCAATGGTCAAATTGAGAGGCAATGTGTAAGTAGATGCAAGATCTGTATCAGTGAGTGGATGCAAAGCTTAGGGTTTCTTACCAACCCCAAGCAAGTTTAAGCTGGTTTAATTTAAATGCTGAGAATGCCAGAAGACGGTGCTCTATCAGGTTAGATTCCCTGGGATTAACTGAAGCCTGATCCAAAATTAAAAGGTTTAATGGCCTTTGAAGCAGATCTTCGATTCCAACTTCAATTTAATGGTGTGGTTAGCTGCCAAAACTGGTATGGCTGATTGATGGCTGATATTTTCACGTGTGGTCAAGCAGATAGCTTGATTTCTAGAAGTGTTCAGTACTTGTTGCCCCTTAAGACTTAGTGATTGTGTGGCTATATAATATATATACTCAGGCTGTTCCAGCTTAGCACTCAAGCGTACTGTGTTCTGCTAAAACCAAGCAAACACTCAAGTATGTGAATGAACTTTACCTGTAAGATTTTTATGCGCAATAACTCATTCAAACCTTCTCTCAATGATTCTAGACCAACTAATTGTTATGGAGGTTGAAGATTTTTAAGCAACGGTGAAGAATGGCATGGATGACAGCAAAGACAGCTTTTCCATTGTCTCTACCAACATACTGCATTCTTGTGATAAGAGAACAGTCAAACAGTCAAATGTTTCTCAAAACCTTTGCTGAGATTATCAACAAGGTTGCAAATTAGAAGCAATTGTGACATTTTGTTCATATGTGTGATACGTGACCTGCTGACTAGGAGTTGTTGAAACCACCAGCTCATTTCACAATATTTACACAGTAAATTGTCATACATAGCATTTTTGTCAACAAGCTGAGTGCTCGATTGATTGTGTTCATCCTGTGTCATGGTTAATTGTCAGCTATAACTCTTCAACCTGTAACAGGATGAATGCTGCTTTTAATTTACAAGGATACCAAGACACTTGCAGATGAAGTGCTCAGGTAAGACTAGCTCTGCTCACCCTGAGTACACCCTGTGCTCACTTGTACTCTTTCAGGTCTTCTGTGTACAATGGTAGTGATTAGTGCACAGGCTGTGTGAAAAAAAAAAAAAAAAAAAGGCATGATAGGTAAGCAGTGGGAAAAAAAAAAACCATGAAGAAAAATTCTGGCAGGTACAAAAGTGAGAATGAAAAACTCTGAAAGCCAACTTGTACTCCGCATGAAAAAGATTCCTACCCTTTATTGTGCCTATGCAAAGGTATGGCAACAATGCTGCATGGCAAAGTGTTAGTACTCGTGGAATAGAAGGTGGTCTTGGAGCAAGTAAGAGCACCAGAGTAGAACACACTTAAATCCTTTGATACTGAGCTCTTTCACTACTGGTGGTGTATGCACATTTAAATCCGTCAATATATTGTATATATTATATTGATGATGCAGCAGAGTCTACCATTTAGAGAATACTTTCTTAATTGTTATTTGCTTTGTGGCACTCTGTCAGAGGCCTGATTGCTGACCCAAACCCATCATCCATAAGGATATTTGCAGTATTGACAGTTACTTCTCCTCAGTAAACCCCTGGAAGAAAGTGGAAAGCATGTACATTCATTTCTACTGGTGTTTTTTTCTCCTCTCCCTGGACCACACCCCCCACCCTGGTTTTCTCTCCATTTTCCTTAACCATGCAGTGAGAAGAACTGCTAAGACCTATTTTAACACATTTATTCTGAAAATATGATGATCCTACACCATGCATATGTAGAGAATGGGTTGATTTTGCAACTCTTCACATTTGAAAACGTAATGCCATTCCTAGTTTCTTCCATTTTTTTGCTTTAATTCTGTATAAGTTACAAAATTTCTCTACAATGCAAAAGTATCTTCCCTACAATTTTCCTAGTCCATTTTTACTTTTCTGCTTTTTTTTTGGTGGCTTGTATGATTGCGTACAGGGATTTACCACAGCCACAATATCCTTCAGGAGCAAACTGAGATCACAGCAATACACTTGAAACACTAGAGGTTGCTAAAGTCTATGCTTGTTCATTGGGTTTTCTCAAGTGAAAAAAACATGAAACAATTCTTACTGAATTGAAGTTATGGTAGGAAAATTCTTCCTACTCTAAACATACCTCAGCTAGCAGTAGAAAATTAATTCTCTAAATTCTCTTGCTCTCTGACTGCTAATAAAATACACAACAGAAGATCCTGCTCCAGTGTGTAAAGGGCATCTATGATAAATATAGAATATTTATACAGAATAAATACAGGAAATTGAGGATAAATGCAGGATCAATGATTTCATCTTTAGGGTCTTTTTGCACTCCATCAAACACAAAAGTTTCTGATTTACTTAGGTGCCTTGTTTTAAAATACATATTTTAAGAATACGGCCAGAAAAAAAAAAGTATATCTAAATTTTAAAAAGTAATGTTATGTAAATTAACGATTTTATTTATGACCAGATACACATACTTTATACACAAGACTGTGCCTACTGTCAGACAATCTCCACAAGACACTTCCCCAGATGGCTTTTCGAATCTTCTATTGTAGGCTACTCATTGGGTTAAAAACTGAGCTAATTAGTGGTGATTTAAGTATGTCTCCTATTCTTATATATGCAAGCCTTCAGCTAACAAAGATCAAACTAATGCTTTCTATTACTGTTTTTCTGATTAACAAAATCCGTACGAGTTGATTGCTTGAAAAGGTGAGACTGTACTGGAGCACTAGTCATGGCTATGGTAATCAATTTTCACAGCTGCGAGAGAATCCTAACTGCAGTAGTTTTGTTCTCTAGAATCCTAGCTCCTGGAGTCAAATTACTTTGCAAGGAACTCATATTATGTTCTCTTGAAAAAAAGACTGTTTAGCCAAAAAATTACAATGTGGCACATACCTGTTATGTCCATCAAAATGAAAAACAAATAAAAAGACACCCAGATAGGTTGTTTTTAGTAATTGCATGGTTTCATAGGCTTAATTTATAAGTAGTGAGCACTTGGGGCTGCCAATCTGTGAATAGCCTTTGGAATAGTGAGCTGCTTTGTGCCCTTTCTGACCTCTCTTCCTGACAGGAATTTCTATGAGGGAGATAATAAGATAAATAAATAGTTCTCTGAAGTTATCTGGTTGCTCCATGCAGAGCAAGCTCTACACTTAGTGTAACATTAGCCTCAACATCACAAAAGCAGGCAGAGAGCTGCCCTACAGCTCTTCAGTTCCAGACAGAGGAGAATCCAAGAAGGGCTATGCCTATTTCCTACCTTTTCTGAAGAAGACATGTCAGCACAGGGCAGAAAGCACAGCCTTAGGGTTCTTTGAATTATACAGAGCGCTAAACTGTCCCCAGCTGGCCCAGGATCAGAGGAATGGACTTAAGTTGCTTAAAGCTACCTTTCTTACTACTTACCAGATGCTTTTCAGCTTTACAGAGAGCAAAATAGCTTCAGTGGAGAACCTGCTATTAAACATAGCGTGGGATTCATTCTCTGACTCTGTATGTCATGTCATATCTTCTGTGACCTAGCTAACAAGGAAATCCAGTGGTACATGCCTTAATATGTTCCCTAGTGAAGCCTTCACCTACTCTTCACTTCACACTGCACTCATACCAGTTCTCAGGTAAAACAGAGTGGGCCCAACAGTCATTGTAGTGATTTTAATTTAACAAGGTTGTGGTCATCTTAGGGCACAATTCATACCTTCTTAATTTGGAAGACATCAAGCATAGGCTACATGTATTTGAAGCAAACAATGACAAGCCATTATCATCAAGGGTAGCTACAACAAAATGACCTTGTTTGTCTTGCAGTTCCCCACACCCAAAATACTGAAGCCCTGATGTGAACACTACACGTCAGTAATGGGGGACCAGTCCCTTTGAGATAAGAAATCACTTTTATAGAAATAATTTTTTGGGCTATGGTATGTATTATAATAATGTAATATATAATACAATGATTTTAGCAATTCACAAAAGTTTCACCCACTTAGATACTGCTAAGTGTGGAAACGTAGCTCTTTTAGACTGATGAAGTAATTTTGAAAGATCCTTGTTCCGGATTCTGTTGCAAACTGAAAATACAATACAGAGCCACAGTCATGGCTTAAAGTTATTGAAAAGTTATTTAAAAAAATCTGAATCTGCGACTTTGAGTCCAGTAGAATTTATTTCTGAGTGGACATTGCTCTGTGAGTGAGCATTTATCTCAAGATTTTCAAGATTCTCTAGCCTTTTTAATGTCATTGCTGTGAGGTCAATGTCCTTAGATGTCATTGCCTTTACTGATGTGCAGACTCATGATAATATATATTCTCTTTTGTCTGAACACTCTTTCAGCTTGGATGTTTCTTTCCATGTATGAAGATCTCCACAAAATCAAAAAAATTGTATCATCTATGTTAAACTACAGAGTAACATCACTGATCAGTCAAAGCTGGCCAAAAAAGTGATTTTTTACTATTTTCCTTGAGCACTCTTTGCCACGATCTCATCTGGCCTGCACAAAGGCATTGGATCTGCTCAAGTTCTGAAGAAAGCATCCATGCAGAGGTCCTCAATGAAAAGGAGAAATCCCATCTATCAATAAGAACATAGAGAAAAAAGTAAGGATCTGAGATCATCCTAGAGGAACCACAGTGGGTGCCCTTTGCTTCCCAGGGAGCCTGTCTGCAGCCTGAACTGGGAGATTTCTGGTATCTGGGTAGCACCTGGGCCTGTGTTTTGTATAATGACGATACACCCTTCCTAAGAAGGTGAAAAGCATGAAGACGTCAGACCACCTTGTCTGAGTGGGCCAAAGCCAGAAAGTGGGGGTGTGGGACAAGTAATTTTCTGGGAACACTGCATTCTTGAATTGCTGGAAACTGTTCCCTGTTTGTGGATCTGTTCTTCATATATTCTTCAAGGTAGAATATAAATTCCAATTCTTCATATACTACAACTTCATGTACATTTAAGTCTGAATTCCCTGGGTTTAATCCTTCCTTTGAGAATAACTTTATGATTATATCTTAATATACAATAAAGGTCATATATTATTTTTGTGGGGAAGTGTATTCCTAGTGATTTAAAAGGAAAGTAACATATAAATACTACATGATGTCTCTAGTGCTGACTATAATTCAAGTGGAATGCATTTCTCAGTTTTTTTGTGCTCTACACAAAATACTGTAATTACAGCTGTAATACTGTAACACAGGCTGATCGTTAATTTATTTCCATATTCAAAAGGTGTAACAGAATTTGATAAAAAAATTCTCTCCAATAGACAGATAGAGATTGCTGTGATATTTTTCCTAGTAACTATCCACTCCCACTCACTATAAAAGTTGGACCATACACAGTTAGTATGTGTCTCTTTACAAAACAGATCAAACTTGTACTTTTTGTTTCATGAAATACCAGCATTTCTAAACTGGTTTCTAAGTTCCAATTTGAATATTACTTATAAAAAGGAATTTTGCCAAAAAAAAGTATTATTTGCAATGTTTCAGTTTAGAAAAGATCTTCCAAATATGTAAATGCCATTTTCATTTCAATAAGTATTTTGGTTATATATAATGCATGCTAAGTCATGCCACATTACAGATGTCAAGGAGTAGGCTTTACTTGTCAATCTTTTCTATTTAATTGACAGTATTTTTATTTCAGAAAGCACGAAGAACACCTTCTACTTAATATTAAAACATTTTTGCGTATTTTACTAGATGACTTTTTTTTTGTTGTTTTGTTGTTCTCTTAAATTACAACTACATGTTGTAATTTAAGAGAAAAATAGTAGGCATATGGCTTATCATACCACCACGTAAACAGGAGAAAAATATAGTCAAAGTAAAACATATTTTGTGACAGAGCATCATATAAAAAGTGATTTAAGATTTTTGCCAAATTAAAATAATCAAATGTATATGTTAAGTTTCATCAAAATATCTCTGAATTTCCTCTATAATGCTTATCTCTTCAAAATGTTTTTCTGACAGAAAACTTTTGTGAAAATTTTCAATTGCTGAACATTCCAGCATTTCAGTTTTCCAACCAAGTATAAAACTGAAGGACTTGTGTCTTTTTAAAGGGAGGACAAATTTCCTGCAACTAACACTGTAATCTTACTGCTTTTATCCCTTATGTTGAAACAGATTTGTGTGCTTGCAAAGTATTGATGTCAGTGACAGCACAGCAGGGCAGGTTGGACTAGATGATGGTCCTATGATATGTTAAATTTTAAATTTAAATATTTTGTTTTATTTTATTTTTTATTTTATTTTATTTAAAATTCTCACTTATTTGATAAACCCATAAAAATGTGAAAAGGGAAGCTTATTGAAACTGAAAGGAGCTTTTCTATGGCTTGCAATGTGGGTTTACAATTTCTCCTAGATCTTTGGGGGAGGCAAAGGAAAAGAACATCAGGAGTAGACATCCTCTAAAAGCTAGAGATTGGCTAAAGTGTGTTGAGTTTCAAGCAGGAGCTCTGCAGGGAGTTAAGATGATCCTTGTTCCAGGTAGCTTCAGACTTCTTTTGCTGTAGGTGTTACTTCTGGATACACCAACAAAGGAATCATTGCAGGTTTCAATATATCAAATAACAGCATTATGTAAAATTTGAGGGATTTTTGTTTTAGTGAGTAAACATCTGCCCTCAATATGCTCGCACTTCTCACAATACAGCTAAGTCTCAGAATGGAGCTGTTCTAAAGCATTTATGGTTGAAATAGCTGGTATTGGTACAAGGCAAAAGAAAAGCTTGTAGCACAAAACCCAAATGAATAATGTGGAAAATTAAACAGAATTCTAAAGGCAAAAGTTTAAGCAACATTAACGGCAGAACAAGACAGAAAACAAGGAACTAAGAAGACAGGTATAAACTGGAGCAAGATAAAGATGAAGAGACAGCATTAATCAAGGCGGGTAGGCTTTTGTAATCAGCCAGTCCTTATGGGCAGAACATGCCAGAGCTACAGAAAGTTCTCTAAATACTTGGAAAGCTTTGGATTTTTTTGTAGCTGCTCTCTGGCTGGCTCTTCCCTGCAGGCCCCTCAGTGAGACTGCATAGCAGGGGAGGAAAAGCATTTGCAATTACTGATGTACAACAAGGAAAAGTGAGAGGAGATTTCTGTTTCTCAGCTCCTGATAATTTGCTGAATAAGAAAGAGTTGTTAAACAAATCTTTCCTTAGTTTAAGCAAAAGAAATGCTAAATTTGCACAGCTAATTTCTTGGGCTGAATTTTGGCTCTGTGCAGCTGTTAAAATTTATCATAAATTTAATCTTACAGTAGATCCCCTCCCCCCTATTAGTTAAGACATTTAACACCAATCACTTATCATAAAAAAAAACCAAAATCAAACAAACACTGACAAACATGGTATCCAACTGCAATCCATGCAATATTTACTTCTATCACTGAGTTCCGTTCAGTGGTGCCATAGTCACAGAATTGACATCAGTGGCTTAGTGCAGACTTGTAAAGCCCATTGTAACTGCTGGGCACAAAATGTGGCTCAACATTAACATAGTTTATCAGATATGAAGTGCTCAAATACCAGTTGTTATGCACTTATCACTCAGAGCTCATGTCTCTTCTTGCACGTGGCAAGACCACAGAGTTCTTGCAAAGCTAATAATTCACAGTGTTTTAAAAGTGCAGAATTAATTTGGGATCACTTCTTTGGAAACATGAAACAATTCTAATAAACCTAATTGGCAGGGTTAAGTCACTCACCCATTGCTACTGAAGTCACTTCACCAAGAAAGTAACAAGGGTGGGGGAAAAAATCTCTTCAAGGAAAACAAGGAGGTTGCAGCACTCAAGTGAAGCGCAGTAGAGGGCTTTGGGTGAAACAAATAAACCTTACCAGGCCATCAGTCCAATGAGTACTTAGTCTTGCTGAATGGCCCCATGGCCAGTGGCAGTGTCTGAGGACATGATGACTTCCTTCTGCAAACTGAGGGAAACATTTCAGCAGAAATTTTGAAGACTTGAGCTGCAACCAATTAAAAAACCAGAAATTATTATTTCAGGGAAAGAATTTGCTTTATATTTCTATGGAAATGATTGTGGAAAATCTACAGTTGTATTGTAACAAAAACTGCCTGAAAGCTGCTGTTGGAGCTGGCATTATGCACCGGAGTCTGAACCACTGCTGCAAGTGGTCTGAACTGCCTGGTCTGTGATGCTCCTGTGCAAGGCAAGTGCAGCACTCTGGGTTTGGCTCTGGCATCCTGAGCATTTTCTGAATCACATTGTGTTCCTGCGAGCATGATTGAGTTCAGAGGGATAGTCAGCTTGTGATTAGTATATTGCAGTTTTTAATAGTGAAATTTCTTTTAAGAGAAGAAGAAAATATCCTTTCGTCTCCTTCTTCCATCATTCAGTAATGTTTTCTCAAAATCAAATGGTAGATACAAGTAGTTCAAGTTGTAGCAATGGTACAGGTCTATTCAGTGTTGTAGCTTTATGGATGACGCTTCAGTTGGTCTAAAATGGCAGAACTTGTTTCAACTTTTAAAACTCCTGAAGAACATTTCTTATGTTCAAGATCAGACATGCAGAGAAGAAACTTGAATTAGGTCTTGCAATAAAAAATGAGCTATCTCAACTCTTTCTATAGTACCCGAATGGTTAAAACATTTTGGCTACAATAGCTGATTATTTCTAAAGGTATTTCTCTTTCCTGGAGAAAGTCCCCAATCAGTTCTGCTTTAAAACCTGTGAGGACCAAGAACAATATCAGGCTAGCAGCAATGGGAGGGTAGAAAGGTAACAGTGAAAACTCAAAATTGCCAGAGCTCAATGGAAATATAAAGATCTCACTCCAGATTTCTCTCAGTTGTACATTTTTTTCACTCCTTTAACATGGTCAAAAACTTCCAGACAATCGCTGGGAGTACAGAGGCTGATGGAAGTGCGTGACTCAGTTTGTAGCAGAGGACTAGATCTGACCCATGAGATCCTTTACAATATCTTTGTGACAACAGTCATAATTCTAATATACATTGCCCTTTCAGGTTCTGTTTTTATGAAAGAAAAAAATGCATATACACAGACACACACATATGGATGCACATATGCATATGCATATATATGTGTATATGTGTAGATGTACAAGAATCACTACAAAGGAAGCACTGAGGATATGTTGAGCATAAACCGTTCTGACTGGGTACCAGAAACCCAAAGAGCTTGCAGCTTAGCATCAGGGCTGTATGTGCTGACGTGGTTATATACTGCCTGCTGTTGCTCTTTGGGAGTTCGTCAGTACACCTCGGGCAGTATCACCAGTCTTCTGTCCCTTGTATTCCCCTTATACAGAAGCCAAGGAGAAGGGCTCGTGCAGCCGGTAGCAGAAGTGACCCTCAGCAAGTCTCTGCCACAGGCTGGAGCTCTAGAAACACAGTATTGCTTTTCTGTCCAAAGGCACAGAGTAGTGATATTCAGGTTAATTGCAGAAGAAATAGAAGTTTTGCTGATTTGCCTAGTCAAAGGTAAATGCAAATATCCCTGTGTAAGGACCAAGTAAAAACTACTGAAGAACTTTAATATTTAGCTAGGCAAGCAAAAAACATTTTGCAATTTGTTTAAAGTACTTTAATGAATAATCTGTAGTGTTTGCTTCAGGAAAAATGTTTCAATGTTTGAAGCTTAGTATGCAAATGTATAAATTTTTCCTCATTTAAATTTTCTGCGTGGCATTAAATCAAGACTACATCTTGGTCAGTCTTGTGTATGAAAACCTTTTATTGATGTAAGAAGTGCTATAGTCCTGTTTAAATAAAGTGGGCTTTTTTAAAAAAATAAGTACATAACGAAATTCAGAGCAAAAGATGGCGTATTAAAGTTGGTTATAGCATAGCCTGCCATTATTCTAGTTTCTCTGCCAGTGTACTTCCTGTGCAACAATTTTGCTATTTGAGTCTTGGCTTATCTTCAGTGATGACTGCCTATTGTGCCAAACTATGCAGTTCAGCTACAAGGCTTCAGCAAGTAAGATTAAAAAGTACCTATCTCTTCTCCCCAAGGAGAAGAGGACAAAACTGGTTCCTGAGAGAAGTGCACTTTACTAGTAGTTTCTTCTGTTGCAAGAGGGCTATTGTTTGCCTGCCAGATTTAAAAGGGCAGTTGAAGTTTTATCTGCAGTTATTTATGAGATGGAGTCTTTGCTAAAGTTTAGTGAAATGTTTTTGTCGAATCACTCATATATCAAAAAACTGATGCACTAAAGATGTGGCGTACTAGAAAAGGACTCCCAAGTCTGATTTCTTCCGACAACTATAATATAGCTTCAAATTTTCTGTAGCAACATACAGGGATTATTTATTAAAGATAGAAAGGAATGCACAGTTATGGAAATTGAGAGGGAATTTTATGTTTTATGCCATTGTTGGTTTTTTGATACAGAAAATATTTTAGTTCAAAGTGTTGTCAGGTAGCTTAGGCCTTATACTTAATGACATCTTGTCACTGCTTCAGTAGGAAACTTTAATTTCCTATAACTATTAAGAATCCAAGAAAAACAGTTTTTCTTTGAATTTGAGCTTTCCCTTTCAGCTTTTGCATTCCAAACATTTCAACTCAGGAATCACTAGAAAAAAGAGCTGCGATTGTTAAAACTGAGTGTTTCATTGTAATTGGTAGATATTACGTGATTTGGCACCAACTGCCACTAAAAATCCCTGATTAATCTATTGCCTAGTATTGAAATTGGGTAAAATGAAAAAAAAATAGGAAACAAAAAACATAATGTTGAAAAATTGAACATTTTTTTCTGTGACAGTGATAAGACAGCCTGTATGATTTATTATTGCTAGCAAAGCTAAAATATGAAGCAGCTTACAGAAACAGCAGCTACGCGGCTGCTGGAGAGGCCAGAACAGCTGTTTTATAGATAACTCAGTGCAAAAGATTAGGTTGGCAGTTAACATAGGAAAGGCAGGTGGTGCTGTAGGTATGTGTCTACACTAACTCAAATTTAGTTACTTCACATCAGAGATTAGAGTTTTGTAGGATGTATATTGACTGCTAGCTAGAGAGGAAACTTTGTATTTTCCTCAGTATTAGATGGACCTCCGTTCAGCTTCTAGGAGTCATTTTGGTTCACCTTTGGAAGGGTGGAATAGAAACTTTTGTGAGTTTTCTTTATAACCAATCCCTGGTCATAACTTTTCAAATGAAATTACTTGCATACCTGAAGCATCACTAGATCTGCTGTTCTCATAGCTGATTCCTGAGTTGAATAGCCAGAAAATAGTTGACCTATAAGACTTCTCTTATGAGAATACAATCCTGGAAAGTATTTAAAATGGACTTCATCCTGCACATGTGACATGAATTTGTAAAGGGGACAGGAAAGTGGGTAAGAAAAAATTCATGGAGAATAGGAACATTGAGACATGCTGAATGAACATGGGGAACCTTATGCTAAGACATGGTAAACGAAGGAGAGTGAAAGACAGCCATATTCACTAAGTGCCTGGAAGCAATTGGGGTAAAGTGTGTGGCCAGGACTGACATTCTTAAATTTTTTGGCTAGCTGGTCCCTTACCACTCCTTTCCATAAATCAGACCCGTATACTCAATGGCAGCAAGGAGGCTTGAAACGGACAATCACTTAAAAAACAGAGCGCAGAAACCCAAAGTGGCTGAGAATTGCAGGCATAGGGACTTCTGCTGCCCTTTTGCAGCAGTGAGCCTGTCCGCATATCTCAAGCAGGATCCAACAGGAAGAATGTAACAAGCAGGTTATGAGGCTCATCAGCATGGCTGACTGCATTGTTGCTGCTGCACCACACTCTGGAGTGTCCTAACCATCTATGTGCTTGGTATGATTCTGTGGAGAAGAGAGAGGTAAAATTGAATACTCTTCAATTCTTTCTTTGCAAGCTTTTCAGGTTTGCAAAAAATAAGTCAGGGTGGCTTGGGTCAGTGGTGAGGAAGGAGTCTACAACCCTTATGTACTTTAAATAAAACAGACATTGAATAAAATAATTGAGCAGTCCTTGAACCTGGGACTGCAATTTGAGATTGCCTCATCCCAGGTGAGTATTGAAAATCACAAAACCAGGGTCTTGCCCACTCCAGGCTGCGGATCATTTAGTGGCTCTCCACTTCCATCTTCAGTATTTCTTATTGGCTAGCCATCAGTGTCTCAAAGTGCTGATTCCTCCTGGCAGGCTCCTCGTAATTTTTGGACCTCATTCTAAGACGTCTAATTCAGCTGCTGCAGTACTGCAGCCAGGCTTAATGCAGGCTGTTGGACTCAGTGGTCTCAGGTGCCTTCCTCTAAATCACTCTTCAAAATCTAGCACTGTGACTCTAATAGAACACTGTTGGAAACTGAATGAACTGCCCACACTTGGGAGAGGAATGCCCCCATGTTTTGCTGGTACATGAAAGAAAATTAATATTCATTTGGTCATTAAACTCAAAATGTGATGAATTCTCAAAACAAATATACAGTACCTGGTGTTAAGCCAAAGGCAATTCTGATCCCAAGGTATTATTAAAGTTTCAACATTTTGGCCCTTACTGATTTCTTTCATGTGATTCTTAGAACTATTACTCAGATGGTGCATAATAACTGGCAGGTGCCCAATGGCAATATATAAAGTACATATTTTACAGCAGTTTCTTAACTGGATAATTGATGGATTATATGAGCTAGTATGAAAGCAACACCAGCTTGTCATTAACCCCTCCTAGGCTTAAATGTTTAATATTGATGCAAAGAACAATCTTATAGCCCTTTCAGTACTCCTGATATCTCTGATAAGTGCTGTCACTATTAAAGTTTTTCCTTTGGAAGCTATTAAACCTTAAGAAAATCAGAAATATTTATGTAGTCTTAGTAAAAAGGGAGTGTAAATTACTAAGGACCCAACTTCTGAACCAGTTGACTTTTGCATAGTTTCCATTGTGTAAGAAGGAAAAAGCCCACCACCTGCTTCATATTGCCCAACTGCAACAAGGAAACCACTGGCATAAGTGGAGAAAGCACAGTGACCCTAAATTATGTCCCTCCAAAATCAATGGCAAATCTCTCGCTTATTTAACCTTATAATATGTAGCATAAATTTTTGGATCAGTGCTTCCCTGAAAACTCCCTCTTCACATAACTGAGTGTTTTGAATTGCATTAAACATAGAAAGCTTTTATCATTCCTTTCCTTTGGAAAATTTTCATTAGGTTATCACCTCCTCAGGTGATTCACAAGCCTATTTGTTTGCCATCTGTATAAGGATGAGTTTCAGTCCTAAGTTTTAAAAAAACTCTTTAACTCTTTCTTGAAGTGTAAACTAATCCAAGTCTCAAATCTGGGTTTACAACTGGAAAAAAAATAGGCAAAAGAGAAGAAAAATAACAAGGTCATATAATCTGTTTCCCAATTTTTGATGAAAGGGTAAGAAATAAGGGACAATTTTCTGATCCATACTGGTGCTTTCCAGCAAAAGGCAAAGAATCTGAACTTTCCACCTTGTATTGCTGAATTCAGGTATGTGTAATGTATTATGTTAGAACAAGATTGTCAGCTTTAAATACTGACAAATAATGAGTCAGCCTCTTTCCTCATAATCATCAGGTTTCAGTGAATAAAAATGTTAGCTTTTAATTTGCCTTCCTTTTTTTTTTTGGTGTTGACCTTCTGAATGTCATATTTTGTACTTAATCTCTTTAGCTGCAGGGATAAGATGTATTTCTATTTAAACAAAAACTGACATTCTCACATAATAGGATGAGTTCAAGAAACAAGGTGTAGGAAGAAACAACGTATATCACATGAATTTTATCACAACAGTTGGCAACGCTTCTAAACTATGCACAGTTCTTGCTTATTTGATCCTCTTGAATACATCCTTTTATAGTACATATATAAAGAGCTGCTAATTATTTACTTCTTTTTAGCACAACCCAGTATAAAGATCCTGGTAAAACTTATGTAATAAGCCCTATCACTCCATGTGTAAAGAAGCTTTAGAACCTGGCAGACAGAAAACTGATATTCAGAGGTGTACCTCCTTTTTGTCCCACAAAATGAGGCTTGGATTCATGCAAGAGGTAACAATACTCATTTTCTTTTAAAAATCCTCATCTCCCTCTGAAAATCCCTGTTTCCTTCCCGATATTCGCATAATGAACAAAATGTGTGGCAGTCTGACAAGTTAAGTACTGGCCACACTAGTCAAGGTGAATGGGAACCCTGAGAGCACACCGTCTCCTTGTGAGGGTGGAAAAGCCTAAATTTCTTAAAAACTTCTTCTTTTAATGCAATATATAATGCAAATAATTACTCTTTTCGCTGGAAAAATTCCCCCTCCTCACAGTACTTCCTTCAAGCTGGAGAAGATCCAACCAGACTCCATCCAAACAACTACGTGGCCCTGTGGGGGAAACAAACATGATGTAGTTGGTTTGGTAATTTAAGCAGTTCTTCATGGCTGAATATTTAGGCTTCACTTCCTATTTCTCATACATAAGTTTCCAGACCTTGCCTGAAGACTTAGTTGCAAAATTTAAAGCAGTTATAGGTGAATAATCCAGGTTTTAGAAAAAGCCAGGGGTACATTAACTTACACCTCAATTCTGCCCAAGTCCTTTTTGAATTATGATGCCCTCTTCAACTAAGCTAGGTTATAATTTCTAACCAAAATGTCTTCCAAATTTCAAATGATAATGTGGGATGATTTTTTTTAGAAAGCTGATCACTGAAAGCGCGATATGGCTGTTATTATGTGAGTTAAATAAGCCTTGATAATCTGTTAGGGATATTATTAGAATCATAGAAATATCTAGGTTGGAAGGGACTTTTAAGATCATTTAGTCCAACCATTAACCTAAAAAAATTCTAAAAAAAACCCCAAAAAACCCTAAAACTAAAACGTGTTGCTAAGCTCTATGTCAATCCTGTCTTTTGAATACCTCCAGGGATGGTGCCTCAACCACTTCCATGGGCAGCCCATTCCAATGCTTAATAAACTTTTCAGTGTAAAAATTTTTCCTGATATCTAATCTGAACTTCCCCTTGTGCAACTTGAGCCCATTTCCTCTTGTCTTATCACCTGTTACCTGGGAGAAGAAAACAACCCCTGCCTCTCTACAACCTCCTTTCAGGGAGAGAGCGAGCGATAAGGTCTCCTCTCAGCCTCCTTTTCTCTAGGCTGAACAACCTCAGCTTCCTTAGCCTCTCCTCATAAAGACTTACTCTCCTGACCCCTCACCAGCTTCATTGCCCTTCTCTGGACCCGTTCCAGTACCTCATTGTCTTTTTTGTGGTAAGGGACGCAAAACTGTGCACACTACTCAAGATGGGGCCTCACCAGTGCTGAGTACTTCTTCCAATAGTATCCTAAATTTTGGGTTACAAAGCAAGGCTCTGCAGGCAAGGGTAGAAATTTTTTCAGACTTGCCTGTCATTGAAACTCACCACCTAGTCATTTTTAGAGGTATATGCATTCTTCCTAATTTTTTATACAGCAGTCCAGAAACTATAGTATGTATATGTCAGAAACTATAGTATGTGTCTATATTCAATCTTCTCATATTCTTCCTCAGTAAACCTCTTTAATATCCCAACATCAAATGCATATAAATAAATTGTAAGAATAGTGTAAAAGATTTACTACTAAGGATTTGGAGCTGTCAGGATATAGAGACTCTTATGTGCTATGAATACCTGCTTCAATAAGATGTTTGCTACTTCCTCTTAAGATATTATATGCAAGTCTTGGGAATGAGGATATTGTCACTAGTGAATGGACACAGCAGAGAAAACAGCAAAGCTCTTGTGTTTGTACTATACTTAGAGCCAAGAGCCAGTTTCCATACTGCCAACAGGAAATGTTGAGCAATAAGAGTCTTGCTCCAAAAATGACATTGAAAATTAAGTGTTGTAATGCTTCCTTTAAATTATAAGGTGAAGGGTATAGATAAATAGCAACTGAAATAGTGACTAGTGAGTTAGCCTTAACTGAGTAAATAATTTAATTTAGGAATATAGAAAAGTAATCATTTTTATGTTTCCAAGTGAGGTCCATCAAATAGTTCTGTAGTCTCTATTTGAAAGAAGTATTGCTTGCCTTGGATATCTGGTAAATCTCAGTAAAGGGTAGTCAAATTAAATACACCTGGCTTTACCAAAGCACATTGTTCAAAATCCAGTAGGCGAGTTTTTGGCCAGCCAGTCAGCACAATTGAATTTTTCATAAAGCTTAGTCACGTTGCACACATTTTACACAAAATACTAAAGTTAGGATAAGGTAGCATTTTTTGCCTAGGTATATTAGGGAAAACTTTCATTATTAATGAAGACCTGGGCACTGTTATTCCTCCGTGGACTGGAGGGAGGAGAGGATGCTACTGAATCAGAAGGGAAAGGATTCATTAAAGCTTGTAAAGAAAAAACTCCACTGAATTATACTAATTTAACTATTTAAACACTTAAAGACAAAACAGATTGGACCCGCTGTTCTCCATTGATTTGGGTGGTTCCTGATATGGCACTCCTATATCATGCAACTCGGATCATGGGTTACAACAATTTAAAGGTATATCCATTATAATGTCCACCCCTTGTCCAACATGAGTCCCTCCCAGAGGCAGTTCTTCATGAACTCCTCCATCATGGGTCCCTTCAACAGGGTGCAGTCAGTCCTTCAGGCATCCACTGATAGCCTCTATAGGCTGCAGGGGGACAGCCTGCTTCACCATGGTCTTTGCCACAGGCTGCAAGGGAATCTCTGCTCCAGTGCCTAAAGCACCTCCTTCTCCTCCTTCTTCACTGACCTTGGTGTCCGTACAGCTGTTTCAACTTGAGTTTACAGTGGAGTTCCAGCCTGTTGGCAGCACAGGAAACAACAGGCCTGTCCATCCACCAGCCCAAGTGTATCACCATTGCTGTTATCAGAATGGTCCCAGGCACAGCAGAGTAAATGATAAGCAGTACAGCAAGCAGTGAAAGCAAAAAGCAGCCACTAATGAGCACAAGACTCATTTACAGTATGGCAAACAAGCTTGCTGGCAAGTACAGAAGACTGCCAATTAATAGCTAAATAGCAATAGCAGTTAGAAATTCAATCTTGCATATTCGAATCAAATCTGTTTTTGTCTTGAACTCTTGTAGCTCCACATTGGGCACCAAAAAGACTGTTGTGGTTTAACCCCAGCTGTCAACTAGGACCACACAGCCACTCCCTCACTCCCCCCAGTTGGTATGAGGGAGAGAATCAGAAGAGTAAAAGTGAGAAAAACCTTGTGGGTTGACATAAAGACAATTTAGTAAGTAAAGTAAAAGCCAGGCATGCAAATAAAGCAAAGCTTCCCATCGGCAGGCAAGCATTCCACCACATCCAGGAAAGCAGGGCTCCATCATGCATAACATTTACTTGGAAAAACAAAAGCCATCAGTCCAAACATCCCCCCCTTCCTTCTTCTTCCCCCGCCTTTATATACTGAACATGATGTCATATAGTAAGTTTGGTCAGTTGGGGATCTAGACAGGTTGTATCAATGGGCCAAGGCCAATGGGATGAGGTTTAATAAAGCCAAGTGCCGGGTCCTGCATTTTGGTCACAACAACCCCGGGCAGCGCTACAGGCTTGGGGCGGAGTGGCTGGAAAGCTGCCTGGCAGAAAAGGACCTGGGAGTGTTAGTGGACAGC
>VXBJ01000878.1:101108-177503 GCA_013400055.1 Nycticryphes semicollaris | reverse complement strand
GTTTTTAATGTGGTTGGACTCGATGATCTCAAAGGTCCCTTCCAACCACTAAGATTCTGTGATTCTGTCTCCCCGTCTCCCCCCACCTTTTTGTGCACTCCCAGCCAACTCGCTGGTGGGGCAAAATGAGGAGCAGAAAAGGCCTTGATTGCTTAGCAATAATAAAAAACATCAATGTTTTTCCAACACTATTTTCATCCTGAAATCCAAATCACAACTATACCAGCTGCTAGTAAGAAAGTAGATTTTTCATAGTTTCTTTAAAAACATTCCCTGAGAATTGGGATGCACCAATGAAATTATCACAGATAAGATTTAAAATAAAAAGGTTGTGTAACCAGTCTAATTTCCATTCATTATGTTCTGAAGTTTTTCAAATATAATCTTTCTGCACAGGCATTTGAGTACACAGGGATATCCTTTCTGACCAGACTTATCACATTATTTACAGTAGAAAAAGTTTCTCTTCCCTGCCCTAAATGTAAATTAGACACTGTGGCAAGCATACAAAAAAGTCTTCATTGATGTGATGAACTTAATGTGAAATTTTACTGTTGTAATATTTAAGAGGTAGAAGCAGTTCCTAGAAGATGGTGAATCTCTGCAAGTATCCCCTTTTTATAAGTCAATAAAACTACCAGATATATCCAAGGAATTCTGTTGCATTTTGTTATGGTCCTGGACACTCAGCTGTAGCATCCTACTTACCATCACATGTTCAGCTCTCTCAGGACATAGGCACACAATCATTTTGAAAACAGCTGGAGTGGTTTCAGATATTCCTAGCTTTCAGCTCTTTCTTACTATGCTGTGGCTGAAGATTTTAGTCCCTGCTGTGATGTGGCAAAAGAGGAGAGACTGAACCTGTATCTGCAGTGTAGACACAGTCGCTTGAGTGCCTTAACCAGCTCAGAGGATGGTTTTCTGTATTACAAGTGACCTGATGAGTTATGGCTTAAGCAAGCAGGAGCTCCCTGCAAAGCTCCTGGACATTTGGAAATTGTGGGTATATGTGAAATAGACTCTAGATTAGATGATGTTGAGAAATAAATTGTGTGAAACATGAGATTCATGTCTACAATATCTGACTATTCTCCCTTCTTTCTTCTAACACTTGGTCCTTTTTCTCCTTTTCCTTTTCCTTTTCCTTTTCCTTTTCCTTTTCCTTTTCCTTTTCCTTTTCCTTTTCCTTTTCCTTTTCCTTTTCCTTTTCCTTTTCCTTTTCCTTTTCCCTCCCTCCATTCTTTTGAGAATATGCCAGCATCAGCTCCAGTTAAAGCATCTCCTCAAAGCTACTACTTAAATGTGTGGCGGCCCCGTGGATCCAAGAAGAACTTTGGTCATTATGTGGGGTATGTTCATGAAGAAAGATATCAACATTTGTGCATTTCATGTCTCACAAGACACAAGACTGTGTCTTCCCATTAACAATACGCTGCAAGGTTTCAGCTTGATTTTGACAGTACACTTTCTTCTAGAAACAATAGCAAAGGTGTCCCTTCTTCAGCCCTTGAAATCAAAAAGCATCATCCATCCTTGAGGCTGCCCAGTTGAGATGCTGGAAAAAAGAGTAGCTGCTAAGGTAAGGACCAAATCACCGCCTAAACCGACCATAATTCACCTTTTTGATGCAAGACTGACTCTGTCCATATCTCCCAATGGACTAGAGAAGAATAAGCCTCCTTTCAGACTAAAGCAGCTGCTATATTCTGGTTTCTTACTTTATTTAATATATTGCTGAAGACATATTCTAATTACGTAAATCAAAAGTATCTTTTATTTGCTTTGTCTGAAATAGAGCTTCAATCTTACATGTAGAGAAGAAGCAAATAAACACTTGAGTAAACATACAAAATCAAGGAGACATACCGTTAATATTTTCTGAGGTCACAACCAATTAAGGAAAGCAAACAAATGTCAATAGCAAATTTTTTTCCTTAAACTTCCAAGTTTGGAAATGTCTTTAAAGTTAAAAAAAAAAAAAAGAAAAAAAATGAGAATAAAAGGGAAAAAACAAATACATTTTTGGAGTGGAAGTGCCATACACGTGAAAGTGCCCACTAAGTACATTTTCTTTTTTTTGTTCTGTTTCCTTTTGGACATAAAATACTTATGAAGTGATTATAATCCAAAGCCTGTACACTAGACATTTAACTTTTGTATTCTTGCTGTCATTGCCAATAGTTTGTTCTTTGAAGGTCTAACCTCAGGTGCCAGTCGTAGTCTCTTCAGGCTAGTCTACATCCTCTTGATCACCTTCCAACAATAAAATGCTGTAAAATAGTTTCATTAAGATTCAAGTCCCATTTGGAGGTTGGAGTGAAAGGAAATTTGGAAAGAATGAAATTAAAATTCTATGTTTAACCACTCAGCACAATCCCTGTTATTTAATGATTCACAGTTTAAAGTTTTGTATCCTGTTTAATGATGTTTACAGAAATTAATTGCGTTTGCTTTTATTTTAAACTTTTTATTTTTCAAGGATGAATGTTTATTCCTAGCTTTATCCTAAAAGAAAAGTTTAAAGAAAACGGCCTTTCCACATTTTCTAGGTTTGAATCAGTTACCCTTGACCAGTATTTAAATTAAGTTCCCAACAATGAGTTTGACTCACATAATAAAGTGAGGTAAATAAGCTGTTTAAAAATATATAATTTTAAAAATGTTGAACGTGTTGAGTTATTAATTCCAAAGCATTTTTTTGTTAGAGAGCATCCACACATATAGAAGTATTTGTGCAAACAAGGATGGACATACATACACAGTCACACAAAGAATGGAATGAGAGAAATATATCTTTTATTTTACTTGCTATTAAGTACTTTTCCTCCAAGTTTCCCTAGCTTCCTAGGTTTTCCCTAAATTCCTTACAGTTACATTTGGTTTGATTAGCTTCAACCTTGCAAGGAGCTGAAACCACACTACATGAGAATTGTTATCTTTTCAATGTCTATGCACAGTTTTGTCCCGTTTTATATGCATTATCATCCACAAGAATTAAATCTCTCTCAACTCAGACTACTGATGTGGGATAAACAATTTCAAAAACCAGTATTAAAAAGATGAGGGTGAAAATAAGGAAGAATAGGACGAGAAAAAAAAAAGATATAAGAAAATATGCATAGAAGTGAATGTCTCCACATTTGTTGATTATTACCTCCTTTAAATCCATTCATACCAAGTGGATTGCACTGAATGTTGAGCTATATTAATCCAACAGTCCAATTTCTGACTTCCAAGAAAGACAGTATTTGAAAATGCATGGAGCGCATTGCATATCTGGATTATTTTCCTACAAAATATGGACTTAAAAAACCCCAAAACTAGGTAGAGAATTGTGTGCAAAAAAAGAATGAGGGCTGAAAGTTCATCTCTTTCAGTTTTACTTGTAGTATACCTGGAGAATATTCTGAAGGAAACATTTAAGGAATAGTTAATATTTTTTTTTTTTTTTATGACACTGATACTTACGGCCTTTAGTGATAGCCATGCAGTTTAGCACAAAAAAATCAGCATAGTTTCTTTGATTGTGGTGGTAGGGGGAATCAGTATTAACTCTTTTTCAGTGTCTCTGAAAACAGCAAAAGCTCTTGCTAAGTTAGAAGTTGTGCAGCTCTTGAATTTAATTTCCATATAAAGTTAAAAGTTCAAAATAATGATGGTGAATACATATTTAATGCTTTAAAGATAGACTAATAAACTCAAAAGAAAAGGTTGATGTCAAATATGTTCTTTAATCTAACTGGCCACTTTACTGCATGTTAATGTTGTGCAGAAGAATATGATATTTAAATCTGTTTTCTTGAATCGAAAGAAAGAAAAAAGAAATGGTGTACCTTATAATAAGATATATTCCTAGTTTAAGCAAAGTATTTTTAGCAAAAACAATTGTGGAAACTTTCAGGGAAAATCTTTTTAATTTTCCAACTCTTTGAACTATGGTTCACGCTGGCATAAGCATGTTTTTTCTGGCTATCAACTGAACACATGTTGAGAGGTGATGCATCTTTTCTTACATTTGTACCAGTGAACTGTTTCAGTGAATGCTGCACATATATCTACAATTTAATCAAAGAGTGCGAGTCTCTGTATAACTTGACTACAATATTTCAATCTTCTTCATTAATACATATTTTGTCAACAACACTCCATTACAGTTTCTGGATTCTACCTCGCAGAGCCAAAAAATGCATGAAAAAAGATAAAATGCCATATTTTTTAATCATCAAATTATTCTGTTCTTGCAAAGAACAACTATAAGCTCCATTTTCTTTCCTTTCAGTCTGATAATAGCTCAGAGTATTTTCCCATATTAGATTTTCTGCATTGCCTTCCAATTAAATTCTTTTAAGTGCTCTGCCAGTCAGGTTACATATATCTCAATGACCTATTGATTTCCTATGTGCTGGTTCTGGCCATGAGGTCCTCAGATTCAGATACACAGCAGCTGTAACGAGCAGTTTACTAGATGTGGTATGTTTCTAACAGATCATTTCAGGAGAACAATCATGCAGTATTTAGAGTGCTTGACCATATAAAGCATCAGCTTGACCATTTATAAAGTTTTCAGATCAGATCATAGGAAGAACACATGAAAGATCCATAGGCTTTCCTATCTCCTCTGCACCTTTTTAAGTCAGTAATTCAGAAAGAAAGTGGAATAAGTATTTAAGCAGGAACCACCACCATTCTTTCCACTCCTATTGTGCTCACTACTCAGACACATTTGGTTCGGTATGCCTATCTATGTTTCCTCTTTCCATGGCATGTGAGTCCCTTAAGGACTTCCCAGTCTATCTGGTCTTTTACTGGGTTATCACACAATTCAGAGCGGTTTCCCAAGTGAGTCTTTACTGTTCCTTTGTTGCCCAAAATACACTACTAGAGCCAACATTTTCTGCTGCGAAAAGAACAAGTTTTGGAATCTCAGTATGGTACTACTGATGACTAGCACCTACCTACTCAACACTGCTAAGTGGTTTTGCAGAAGTAAATTACGTTTCTGAAATAGTGTCAGACTTTAACTTGGACTTCACCAACTGGCCTTTGAATTCTAAGGAGCCTGGTGAAACCACTATTATAAAAAGAAGAAACAAACTAAGCAATGAACCAAAAAACCAACATGAAAACAATATCAGAATGTTGGATGTATGTATATGTATATTTATACAAAATATATGTGAGAACCAATTAAAATTTATGCAAAGCTTTTTGTGAAATCAAATAAGCAGCAAAAAGAAAAAAAAAGGACACAAACCCAACTCACCAGCAAAACAAAATGAAAAAAAATCTGGCAACAACCATGACTTCAGTGAGCAAAGCAGCACAAAGTTATCTGGCTCCCTGCCACTGGCAGTTCTATGCTTTTCAAACAACACTTGCTTTTTAGATTGTTGACATAATAATTACATTATATTTGGGCTGGAAATTTGTTTTGGAAATAACACTTCAGATCATATCCATTTTTCTTCTGTGTTCTAGGAAGAGTCCTCCTGAAAAATGACAACAATTTTTGGGGCATTGTGTTGAAACTGACCTGTGAGCCTTTGTGATACAGAAAATCAAGGAGGGAAACATGTCCATTTGTACATCAATTATCTATCATATGTATATTTTCTTTTCAGCTATTGTAGGGTATTTATTATTTTAGCTCTTCAGGGAGGAATCCCTTCTAAACCTGTATGTGCCTTGTGGCCACCATAATAATTCTCCAATCTCGATCAGGGTGCCTAAGATTTGCTATAATGTTTCTCAAATGATAAGAACAGTAAAGAAGCCGATAGGGAAGAAAAGGAGGATTACAACAAAGGAATAGAAAGTGTCAATGATCTCAGGCATCCTTTGAAAGGTGTGTGTGGTAGAACAAAGTAGATTAGTTCTGTGCTAGTAACATGTATTATTTACAGTGCAACAGCACTTAGGACATATACATGCCTGATTAATTCTCAGGGACACAATGAACACTGCTGCTGCCTCATATCTTAGGTGATTTCTGCAAAACCATAATGAGAGGTTTCATAACTGAATTACTTAAACAAATGTGTGGCTTCTGTGATTCTGTGGGCTGTTTATTTAAGATCTCAATAAAGAACTAAGAACCTAAACTTAGTGTTTTGTAAAACTCTGTGAACATCAGAATCTTTTTTCTGATCCTTCTTGTATCCTCCCATTTGGTCTTCAATGAAGAAATTTTATGCAGTCTCAACAGCCCTGAAAAACTGTAAGTAGTCATAAATATTTAGATAATGAAATAAAGACCCAGATATTCTTGACAGGTTAAATGTAGTGTAAATGATATTTCACTTTATAAATAATCACATAGTCTTCCCCCAACCTTAATAGTTTGAGGAGGTGTTAAGTGCAAAAAAAAACCCCAGCTTCCATGTAACTGTCTGTGTGGGAATCTCGTGAACATATATATTTTATCACTGTTCCTTACTTCCTACAAGATGACTGGACTTTTATCTTGGAGGCAACTTGGAAAAAGCACAAAGTTAATTCCTCTTATCCACAGCTGTAGCTCCTCGTTTCACCATCAGTTCTACAACTCTGCAGCAGATCTTTGCGTGCTAGAAACTAAGGCAGGAGAGATTTCCTTTTATTTTATCAACCAGTGCATCTTTTGATCCTACCACTGACTTCCCTAGGTTGGCACTTTGGGTAGACTGTATCTAGAACTCCATTTTGTTATATAGTCTTAACCTCCTTCAATAGCCTCTTAGCCATCCACTGTGCTTGACTGCTGTTTTCCTTTCTTTTTCTACATAAATTATTTTCTTTATGTGTCACTTGTTTAAGTAGAAACAACATTTGCATTCTGTTACAACAGCCAGTAAAAATAGGACTACAGTATTTCAGTGTTTCATTGTGCTTATATTTGTTTCATCATTAGCTTTCCTTGCATGTCTATGCTGCTAAGTCCCTGTGTACTATGGACAAGATTTTTGAAATAGGCCTGTTAGGCCTTTGCAATAAACTTATTCATATTTCATCAGAACATGGGAGTTGAAGGTATTAAAATCTTTAATTTCAGTCTGATAAGTTGACACCAAAAAGTCAGGCTCTGTTTTTAAAGAAAAGCAATTTTATGTAGGTTGGGTGGGGGGATTGTTCTATTTTGGAATCCATGTTAATCACTTGATGCAGACACATTAACATTTATGCCATTTAGTTAGGGCTTTGCCTTTTTTTCCCCACTTTTCTTTTTGCAAAACTTACTTGTTTTAAATCAATCAAGTCTTAATTTCGAAAATGTCACTCTACTGTGCTGATTCACCCAAACATCTGATTCAAGTGAAAACTGAAAACGTCATGGTGTCTGGTACAGGCCACCGAATCAAAGGGAGTCTATTGATGAAACCTTCTTATGCCAGCTACAGGAGGTATCACACTTGCAGACTCTCATCTTGCTGGGGGACTTCAATCACCCTGACATCTGCTAGAAGAGTTGCATAGGGAGCTGCAGGCAATCCAGTAGACTCTTGGAGCGTATGGAGGACAAATTCTTAAGCCAGGAAGTAGACAGACTCATCAGAGGGGACTTCAATACTGTACTTGTTAGTCACAAACACAAGTGAGTTAATCAGTGACATCAAGATTGGAGGTAACTGGGCTCCAGGCAACTGGGCTGCAGGTCAGACAAAGAGTAAAGTCAGAACCCCGAACTTCAGGAAAGAAAAATTCTAGATCTTCAAGGAGTTAGTCCATAATACCCCCTGTCAGGAACAAGGGAGCAGAGCAGAGCTGGCAGATCTTTAAGGACACTTTTCATAGTTGAGCGCAAGAGCTCTCGATCCCCAGGAGTAAAAAATCAGAAAAGGAAGGCAAGAGACTGACATGGCTGAGTTGAGACCTGCTAGTCAAACTAAAGGGCAAGAAAGAGATGCACAGGCAGTAGAAACAGGGACAGGCATCCTGGGATGAGTACAGGGACACTTCCTGGTTGTGTGGGGATGGGGTCAGGAAGGCCAAGGCACAGCTGAAACTGAACTTGGCAAGTGATACAAAGAATAATAAGAAGGGATTCTACAGGTATGTCAACCAAAAAAGAAAGGTCAAAGAAAGCGTGCCTCCCCTGATGAGCAAGACCAGCAAACTGGTAACAATGGACAAGGGTAAGGCTGTGGTACTCAACAACCTTTTTGCCTCAGTCTTCACTGGCAACCTCTCTCCCCACAGCTCTCAAGTGGATGAACTGCAAGATGGAAACTTGGGGAGCAAAGTCGCTCCCACTGTAAGAGAAGTTCCTCAGGTTTGTGACCACCTAAGGAACCTGAAAGTACAGAAATCTATGGGACCTGACAAGATGCATACCAGAGTCCTGAGGAAATTGGCTGATGTAGTTGCCAAGCAACTCTCCATATTTTAAAAGTCATGGAAGTGAGGTGAAGTCCCCAGAGACTGGAAAAAGGGAAACATTACAGACAATTTTATAAAGATTAGAAAGGAGAACCCTGGGAACACTGACCTATCAGCCTCATCTCTGTGCCTGGGAAGATCATGGAACAGATCCTCCTAGAAGCTATGCTAAGGCACATGGAGGACAGGGAGGTTATTTCATACACCAGCATGGCTTTACCAAGGGCAAGTCCTGCCTGATCAACCTAGTGGCCTTCTATGATGGAGTGACTACATCAGTGGATAAGGGAAGAGCTACGAATGTTGTCTCTCTGGACTTCTCTAAGGCCTTTGACAACAATCCCCCCCAAGATCCTTCTCTCTAAATTGGAGAGACATGGATTTGATGGATGGACTGTTTGGTGGATGGTGTATAAGGTTGCATCCAGAGGGTAGTGGTCAACAGCTCAATATCCAGGTGAAGACCTATGACAAGTGGTGTCCCTCATGGGTCTGTATTGGCACCAATACTGTTTAATATCTTCACCAATGACACAGATAGTGAGACTGACTGCACACTCAGCAAGTTTGCAGATGACACCAAGATGAGTGGTGCAGTTGACACACCTGAGGGACGGGATGCCATCCAGAGGGACATGAACAAACTTGAGAAGTGAGCCCATATTAACCTCATGAGGTTCAGCAAGGCCAAGCACAGGGTCCTGTACTCAGGCTGCAGCAATCCCTGGTATCAGTAAAAGCAGAGGGAAGAAGGGATTGAGAGCAGCCCTGCAGAGAAGGACTTGGGTGTACTGATGGATGAAAAGATGGACATAATCTTGCAGCACAGAAAGCCAATTGAATCCTGGGCTGCATTAAAAGAACTGTGGCCAGTGGGTTGGTGGAGATCATTCTGCCCCTCTGCTCTGGTTACCCCTTGTCGTTTTGCTACACTCCCTGATAAAGAGTCCATTCCCATCTCTCCCTTAGGCCCACTTCAGGTACTGGAAGGCTGCTATAAGGTCTGCCTGGAGCCTTCTCTTCTTCAGGAGGAACAACCCCAACTCCTTCATAGGAGAGGTGCTTCAGCTCTCTGATCATCTTTGTGGCCCTCCCCTGGACCCATTCCAGCAGGTCCATGTCCTTCATATACTGGGGATGCTAAAGCTGGACACAGTACTCCGGGGGGGGAGTTTCACCAGAGCAGATGGGTAGAATCACCTCCCTTGACCTGTTGGCCACCCTTCTTTAGATGCAGTCCAGGATGTGGTTGGCTTCCTGGGATCTGAGTGCACATTGCCCGNGGTTGGCTTCCTGGGCTCTGAGTGCACATTGCCAGGTCATGTTGAGCTTCTCATCCATGAGCACTCTCAAGTCCTTCTCCTCAGGGCTGCTCTCAATCCATTCTCTGCCCAACCTGTATTTGTGCTTGGGATTGCCATGTCCCAGGTGCAGGACCTTTAGCATGGCCTGGCTGAAATTCATGAGGTTTGTGTAAGCCAACCTCTCAAGCCTGTCCAGGTCCCTCTGGGTGGCATCCCTTCCCTCCAGCGTGTTGACTGCACCACACAGCTTGGGATTGTCAGCAACTTGTTGAGGGTCTCTGACAAAAATGTTGAACAGCACTGGTCCCAGTATTGGACCCTGCCACTCAGGACTGGCTTCCACTTGCACATGGAACCCTTTGAGTGTGGCCATCTAGCCAGTTCCTTATACATGTAGTGGTCCATCCATCAAATCCATGCTTTTCCAATTTAGAGACAAGGGTGTCATGCAGGCCAGTATTAAATGCTTTGCAGAAGTCCAGGTAAGTAATGTCTGTTGCTCTACCCTTATCTACCAACACTGTAACATCATCATAGAGAGACACCATATTTGCCAGGCATGACTTGCCCTTCGTGATTGGTGCCACTGATCTTTATTTTCCATGAGATTTCAGGAGAATCTGCTCCATGATCTTGCCAAGCACAGAGGTGAGACTGGCTGGCATTTAGTTCCCTGGGTCCTCCTTTTTTCCCTTTTTGAGTATCAGGGTTATGTTTCCCCTTTTCCAGTCAGCGTGAACTTCATAAGACTGCCACGACTTTTCAAATATAATGGAAATGGCTTGGCAACTTTTTCTGCCAGCTCCTGCAGGACCCATGGATGGATTTCATCAGGTTCCATGGATTTATGCCCCTTCAAGTTACTTAGATGGTCTCAGAACTGATCTTCTCCTCTAGCTGGCAGTTATTCATTCTCATAGCCCCTGTTTTTGCCTCCTCTGACTTGGGCAGTGTGGTTAGAGCACTTTCTGGTGAAGACTGATGCAAAAAAGTCATCCAGTACCTCAACCTTCTCCATATCCTGGGTGACCAGGTCTCCTATTTCCTTCCAGAGAAGGCCCACATTTTTCCTAGTCTTTCCTTTATCTCTGACGTACTTATAGAAGTTTTTTTTGTCCTTGATGTCCCTGGTCATGTTTAATTCCATCTGGGCTTGCCTTATCTGGCTCCTGGCCTCTTCGTTCCATCCTCTGTAGGCCTCCTGTTTGCTTTTGAGCTTTTCCAGGTGCTCCATGTTCATCCATGCAGGCCTCCTGGCTTTTTTGCTTTCCTTCCTCTTTTTTGGGATGCACCTCTACTGAGCTTGGAGGAGGTGATCCTTGAATACTAACAAGCTTCCTTGTGCCCATCTAACCTCCAAGGCTTTTTCCATGTTACCCTGCCAATCGGGTCCTTCAAGAGTCCAAAGTCTGCTCTCCTGAAGTCCAGGATAGTGAGCTTGCTGCTCACCCTCCTTGCTGCCCTAAGAATCTTGAATTATACCACTTCATGATCGCTGCAGCCAAGGCTACCCTTGAGTTTGATATTCCCCACCAGCCTCTCCTTGTTGGTAAGGATGAGGTCCAGCACAGCTCCTTTCCTTGTTGGCTCCTCTACCATTTGAAGAAGAAAGTTGTCATTGACACATGTCGGCATGGTTGTAATTCTCCATGAAGACCAGGGTCTGTGAACATGATGCTACTCCTATCTGTCTATAGAGGGCCTCATCCACTCTGTTGTTCTGGTCAGGTGTCCTGTAGCAGATGCCCACTGTACCATCACCTGCTCCTGCATTCCCTTTAATGTTGGCCCATAAGCTCTCTGTTGGGTCTTCATCCATCCCCAGATGGAGCTTCATGCACTCCAGCTGGTCATTGACATAGAGGGCAACACTCTCTCTTTGTCTCCCCTGACAGTCCTTAAAGACCCTGTATCCCTCCATACCAACACACCAGTCATAGGAGTCATCCTGACACATGTCAGTGATGCTAATGAGATCATAGCCCTGGAAGGGTGCACATGTCTCTAACTTGCTTGTTTCCCATGCTATGTTTGTTTGCATAGAGGCACTTCAGCTGGGTGCCCAATGAAGCTGACTTACTGGCTGGAGTGGCTGCATTTCCTTCGTGCTGCTTTTCAGGTGGTCTTCCTTTGAGGTGTTTGTGATTTCCCGGTTCCTATCGCTTTAGGAGCCCCTGCCTCATCTCTGTAAGACTTCAAGCATGCTACAGCATACCCAGCATATCTCAGAGCAACAGGTAGAGGGCCTTGGCGTGGCTTTTCATGAGCGACCCTGATAATATTCCCCTCCCCCAAAAAGTGTAGTTTAAAGCTCAGTCCATAAGCCTCACAAGCTTATAAGTGAACACCCTCTTCCCGTTTTCAGAAAGATGAAGCCTATCCAACGCCAGCAGGCCTGGTGCTATGTAGGTCATGCCATTGTCAAAAAACTCAACATTGTGATGGTGAAACCAGCCATGGAGCTGTGTATTGACAGACTGAGCATGTCTGCTTTTTTCAAAATTACTGCCTATAACTGGAAGAAGGGAAGGAAATATTACCTGCACCCCAGATTGCCTTATTAACCTTCCCAAGGCCCTGAGGTCTATTTTGATTATCCTTGGGCTATGTGTTGCCAATTCATCACCAGCCACATGAAAGAGGAACAGTGGGTAGTAGTCTCAGGGCCAAACCCAGCTAGAAAGTCTCCTAGTATGTCCCTGGCCCAGGCCCCCAGGAGACAGCATAATTCCTTAAGAACAGGGTCTGCCTGGCATATTGGGCCCTCTGTTCCCTTAGAAGGGAGTCACCTACAAGAACCCATCTCTTCTTCCATGTGGAGGTGGTTGTTAAATGGGGGGTAGATCTTTCCAACCCTGGCAACTTGTCTGATATGTTTTCCTTGTGGGTTTTTTTGTGTTTTTTTTGTTTGTTTGTTTTTTCCTTATGCACTGAAGTACCTTAAAATGTACTTACTGAAGTATAATTTATAGATATAAAGGTTTAGCTGCTACAGTATGTGCCATGAAAGGTTTCTTAACAACATGTTCTCTTGTTAGGTTATAAACAAGTCATTAAAACAAGTAACAGTTCTCTAATTTGGTTGATTTCAAACAGAGAGATAAATGATTTTATTCCTCAGCTGTATATAAAGAACAGCCTAAACATGAAAACTATACTGGGAAGGTTAGATTCAGCTTTTCTAAGTTATCTTCTTACTATAAATATATATACCATTTTGCAGACTTACAAGAAGAAAAATTGCTGCCTTAGAGAAATAACAATCTGGTTAAGATCTTCAAAGTTTTAAATTTTAAGATTTAAGAAATGTCCATGTTCTAATACTATCTTGGGATAAATATAAATTCATCTCCATCTTTGTTTGTTGTGCTTAAGGAGAGTCTTGGGTGTTTCTTTGATTTGGAGTTTCAGAGTATGCGGATTCAAATACCCCAGCAGCACTTTAAATATGTGTGAAATTACAAAAGAGAGTGGATAGTACAAAAGAGAACACTTAAAATTCAATAAAAGAATATTCCTGATAAAGGTATTTGGTGGAGGAAAAGATACAAAAATTAATCTTTCATAGCTGTCAGAATGTGAGAAAGAAACTATACTTCTAAGAAATTATATATATGATGAAGGGTAATTCTACATAAGCAGACCAGAATGAGCTGAGTTAAAGACATGCTAAGCCTATCCAAATAAACCTAGAAGTCAACAAAGATAACAAGGAGGCTTTGTAAACTTTTGAAAACAAAGATGAAAAAAGTGAGTGGAATGTCAGAAAAGAGTGAAAACCGGTGATAGCACCAGAGTAGAAAACCAACACATTCAGAAACACTTTATATACAGCTATTGCTGACTCAGTCTTTCCCAGGTTGCAATCTTAAAGGTATTGCTATAGTCACATTTTCTTCAGTAACAACAGTAATCTTATTGCTGATGTTGTCTTAGTTAATTCAGAAAAAGGACACAAATGCATATTCAAAAAATTGCCCAGTCTAAAGTCTTGAATTACCTCCTTGCAGCTTTCTGCCCATGTGATTCATGCCAGGATGATAAGTAATTGGATGAGAAAGGCTCACATCCTGGACTCCTGAGGTCAACTGAGTGACACCACTGACTGTCAGTATGAGTTTCTTAGAGGGGTGATGGCCAGGAGTGGAGCAAAAAAACTATTGTATTTAGTGACTCTGCCCAGATTGTTCTGCTTTGGACATGACACATGGGCTTGAAAAATCACATTCTGATGAGACTAAGTCACAATCTACTGTGACCCGAAAGACCTTCTTCGTTGTTGAATTTTTGCCTTTTTTTATAAGTTTGTTTTTATGCAAGCTTAAGTCATATTAAAATATCTGCAGAGAGGAACAATAGGAATTATATAATATACGTCAAAAGATTAAGAGAAGTATATTAATGGTGGGGAAAACTTCGTGTTAAGAGCACACCAAATCACAAAAGTATAAAAGACATTTAAATCCTTTTATGTGGAAATTCTAGTTTGATACAGAAGCCAAAATCAAGTCTAGTCAATCAGTCAACCCCATTTTACAGAGGTTTTCTTAATTTTCTTTAGTCTCCAAAGAATTCAAAGTCTCAAGTTTTACCAGCATCCAAATGAGAGAGACAGATCTCATCCACGTCGACAAATATTAGACATGGACTAAATAGTTAAGATAACATAGGGATCAGCCCAAACCTTCACTAAAAAGCAGATGGAAATTTTATGATAACTGACTACATACTGTTAATTAATTTTTTTCTTCAGTTTCATGCATATCTGCACTAATTCCTCAGTGTGGGACCAAAATAGACAGTGCATAAATACTATGGCTATGACAACATTAATATTTCCAGTGGGAATGGACTGCATGAACATTTTTATAAGTAACTTTTTTTCTCATGGAATTTCCAGTACAGATATTTTTAAGCAATGTGGAGTTTGGTTAACTTGGAAGGAAAATCTGAACAAACATTCAGACTTTTGGAAGGCTGAATTTAACCTCTTACCCTTCCTTTTTTGCTTTTGATGTCTATCTAGCACATGAATGATCAGCAGGAGAAGAAAAGGGAGAGGGGAAGAAGAAAGAATTTCACATTCCTATATTTTGGCCAGCACATTCCTTGGGAGCATAAGTGAGGTGGTTTAAAAAATGCAAAAACATTGGAATTTATGTGATTTTGGCATGTGTAGCAGTGCACTTTGGATGCATTAAAGAGTGGTTAAAGAGCATGGCCTTTTTTGGGCTAATTTTAATCAATTTAACTCTGCAACGTTCAGTAAGTTTTTTCATAGATTATGCTGAATTAAAAGTCACATAGAAGCATCTATAGACATCATATCATGTCTCTATGTTTATGTGCCCGTCAAGAAGAAGTGGGAATTCACACGATATAAGACATGTAATACATGAAAGTGAAGATGGCCTTGCGGTTGAAGCACAGGGTTAAGGGCCAGGAGCCTCGGGTATAATGCCCAGCTCTGCCACAAATATCCTTGTGACCTTGAGCAACACTTGTGAACTTGTGACACTTAACCTCTGAGCCTCATCTGTAAATAATGCTTCTTTTTCTCACAGGGTTGTTATGAGGTCAAATTAATTATTAGCTGTCAGGCATTTTGCCATTCCTGTTCAGAAGGCATTATAAAACACAGTTTATTCCAGTTGTGCCAACATGGAGAGGGTGCAAAGAAAGGGAAAATCTGTGAAAGGGATCAACATCACCCCCTACCACTCCAACAAAAAACCCAAACCCAAACAACATGGGCCAGCTACCCTCCTACACTTTGACCTCTTGACTCCCTGCACCCCTTTCACATGTACTGGAATTCAGTTCTTCCAATTTTGGTTTGTGTTTCCCTTTCTCATCCTTCCTCTTGTTCCCACCTGTACAGCTGCTGATGTTAAGTACTACAGACTAAATGAGCTTGGTTGTAAGTCTTCATCTAGTCACTCTCTGATTCAGCTGGGTTCATTGGTAATGTTTCCATCGAAAGAGGCAAACCTATGGACAAAAACATCTACATTTCTTCTCCTAGCATGCAACAGCTCTTCTGGCCTATATCCGTTAAGACTGACCAGTAAATAGAAAAAATAGTAGGGTTATTCATTATGTTCAAAACAGTCCTATAAAAGAATACAATCCCTAGCTATGAGACCACATATGGTAGTCTGAAAATATTTTATGGTGGATCATATAATTTTATTTTCTCTACACATGGCTGACCTTCCATGTTAAAATCTGCAGGATTAATTTCTGTGTCTATTTCAACTTTGTGTGATGTTTTAGGTTGGTTATGCACAATAAATTTAGAAAAGGAATCATCAGGAGTCACCCCTGGCTGAAATTCAGTGGATTGCTAATGCAATCTTTCTTTCTTTCTTTTTCTTCTCTCTTTTTTTTTTCTTTTTCTTTTCCTTCTTTTTTTTTCTTTTTCTTTTTTTCTTTTTTTTCTTTTTCTTTCTTTTTCTTTTTTCTTTTTTTTTCTTTCTTTCAACATAGTTCCTTTAAAGAGTATGTGAATAAAAGAAAACCATTATTTGCAATGACTGTATTTGAATGAAGAGACCGCATTAACTTTTTTTTTTGTTATTGCTGCTACTTTTATTCTTTTAGATTAAATGTTACCATTTGCAAAATCTGACAAAGAAACTTTATCCTCCAGAGAAATGCAGAAGAAAGTGTAGTGGTGGAAGGTTGAATGTTGTCTGTTCGGAATGCATCTGGGTGGGGTTGTGCCTGTCACTGTCAGGAGCAGGTATCCAAAGCTCAGCACTTTTTAAAGAGCATAATGACCCTCTAAAGCTCAAGTACAAATTGTTTGGAAGAAAAGCCTGAGCCACTTCTTCACCTTGCAGTGTAGACACAGCCGTAGTATATTGACACAGAAATCAAATCCCATTTCACTGGAAGGGTAAAGAGAAAATTGTACCTACTCTTGGATAGGACATCTAATGCTTAACAAAAGAAAAAGATAGGAAAAAACCCTTGCTCTGAAAGTCAAGTTTTCTTCAGATAACACTTCATACCTGATGGAAATGAGGGTCTTGGATGTCCTGCAAGGAGAGACTCACAGCTTATCCCTGCAATTAGACAATGAACACTCGCACAGTCTGGCATCTTAGAAAGATGACACTGAAGAATTACACTCTATCCTGAATGCAAATCACTACAGGTGATTTTTACAGTCCAGTCACTTTGCAGAATGCACTGAAGGGAAATGCTAAAGACAGAGAAGGGAAAGTCTGGTAATTTTTTAGTCCAAAAGGCAATTAGAACTTCCTGTGTCGCAGTACATGCAGATCAGTATTTTCTTCATTGTTTCTCTGTTTGAATAGGAAGCAAGTAGTGTCTCTTTAGATAGATATCAATTCTAGTCATGCTATTCCCATAGTTAAATTACTCACACTATCCAAAATCAACAACTCATTTCTGGTCAGAATGCATCTCCAAACATTGGTCTTGTTATGTCTTTTTATGGTAAAACTAAGTGTTGTTTACTATGAGAAATTGTTGTACATGGAGACACTTCAAAACTGTAACCAAGAAACTTCTCTTTCTGCATGTCTTCTTGGTGAATTCAAGGAAACTGAGCTTCTTTAGTTTATCACTACAAGGCATACTTTCCAGTTCGAGATTAATTTTTATTGTCTTTTCAGAAATCTTTCAATTTTTTTCTTTACATGTGAAGAAATATTTTCTTAGGGCATTTTGCAAGAACAGGGCTGTCTACTGTTCCCTCAGATATGCAGTGCAAAGCTCCCTTTTCAAACACTGACATTCCTGTATATGAGAGATACTATAAAATCTCAGTGTCATTAAGATTTCTGTGAATTTTTGCTGCTGAATGGTAGGATTTACTCTTTCTAGTTATCCATGGAGCTTATTCACTGATCAAATTTTCATCAAAGTGGATTTATTAAGTTGAAAATTACAGAGAATGACATGGTAAAATACCCAGTAATATACTTGAGTAATTTATAGCTTAACGTATGCTGTGTGGTAGGTGATTATAGTCTGTAAATTGATTCTCCCATTTATTATGGTTAGCTGCATTATTTATAGGTAGTTTATTTTGGCCTAAAGACTGATAAGAAGTCTCATATAACAGAAAAGCAGGATGAAAGAGAAGTTGAGAGAGGAACAATCATCACTTTATTTGCATGGTGACAGATTCAAAAAGACCATCTGACAACATTTTCATTAATGTTATCAATCAGACATTTAGAATTGGATTTTCTAAACTTGGTCTCCCACTTACAGCACAAAATATTCACAGAAAAGCACCCCTGCATGCTGGAAGAGCATTGTGCTCACAGCACACATGCTTAAGTATGCAAAATGGTGTAAAAATAGAACAAAATGCAGTATAAGAAAAGGACTGAGCTAGAACAAGGAAGGAAGGAAGGAAGGAAAGAAAACTGAGAGGCTGGGTAGACAGTGTGTAGTTCTTAATCTTAATTTTTGTCAATAATTACTTTTCAGGTTACTACCTCATTCTGAAAGGAATGATGTTGATAATTTAAATAAGTGCCATAATTTTATCCATTTTTGTTTATTACTATTCTGAAGTTTATTTTATTCTTCAGAATTGAAGCTAGAATTGACAGCATATCTTATTTTCCTGATTAGATCACTTCCTATCTATTAAGTGTCATACAAGTAGCTTTATGTTCCTCCATGTGTCAAAACAACATCATATCCAATTCTTAAATATAAGCTTTCTGAGACAAGGAAGAGGCATTTCTTGTCTAGCACCAGAAGTAGTTTAACAGTTCTTCCTTATACAAAGCACATAACAGTAAGGCCAATTATTTTTTTTTAAATGCATTGGAAAAGTAATACAAAAAGACTGAGAGGAAGTGTTCAAAGTTAAGGGAATTGAAGTCAAAGAAGTTAATTTTTTTTCAGTATTAAACTTGACAGCAATATTTACTTTCACCATTCAGTCCCAGGTCAGGAGGGTAGAGGAGATCGTTCTTGAGAGAATAGTATGAGATGAGAAGCCACTTTTATCTGTTTATAGCTCTTCCAGCCACAGAGCTCCAAGCTCCAATGTACAAACCATTTGAATCATTGCTACTCTTAGTTTTGTTGTACCAGAGGATCAGAATGCTTGATGTCCAAGAAGATGCTCTGAGTTGATAAAGGCAGGCATTTGGAAAAAAACCTTATACTCAGTTCCTTTTTTTTTTTTTTTTTTTTGTTTTTAATTTTGCATGTGAAGATTTGCTTCTTCATTAATATCCTGCCTATTGCCCCATCTTCCAGTTTTTCAAAACAACTGAGTTGTTGTGACAAGGCATGCTGAAAGACATCTTTCATTGGCATCTGAACTCAGTGAAGATTCATTTGCACTGAAATGTTCTTTGGTTAAGCTCTTGTCTGCAGGGACCTTTCCAAAATAAATACTGCAGTGGTATTAGGGAGATTTCTCCACACTATCTTCACAGATACGAAGAGAAAGCAGTCCATTAGATTCTGTTCTCCTCTTGCATCCTTCCCATCCTACTCTCATATTCTTTCAGATCTTTCCCTCAGTGACAGGGCAAGATAACCCAGCAGTTGACTTATATTTTGCTGGTTCTCCCTAGAGGTGATATTCTTTGTGCTTGCAAAAGTGGGAAAACACAGATCATGGAACATATGAGCCCTGCCAGGAATGCAGTCAGGAGAGTTTCTTCCAGCTAAAACACAACAAAATTTAAGAGACAACAAACTGGATACATTCATTTTCAAATATTGTTTGTGAGAGGGTCTAAAATCTAATCTAAACCTAAAATGCATCTAATGTGCTACATTGTATCATAGGTTAAATCTACTAATCCCTTCATTATGTATCTGTATATTGAAGGCTCCAATCAGTCTTGCCTCTGTTAAAATAGTAATGTGTTGGCTGCGTAATAAACCAGGGATTAGCAATTTACATAAATAGGATTTTTCCTTCTGTAATCCATTGAGTTCATGGTATAACCTAATAATACTGACGATCTAACAGTGTTCAAAGTCATAATTTTCAAGCTAGCAACCTAAAAGTCAGTTCTTCAAAGACAAGTTTAAGGCATCTGAGCTTACTGCCTGCTTTTAGAATCACTGAGTTATTAAAGCCTAGTGCAATTTTCAGGTGATTGGTATGTTTGCTTATACTTTTGTTAAAAAAAATGCACATCTAGACACCTTGTTCAGTGTATCCATAACAAGTGACTACAGCCTCAAGGCTTGGAAGAAAATTTTTATCACAGATTGACTCCAGTTTCCAACAACTTCTGTCTGTATTTTACAATTAACAGAGTTTATTGGTATTTTATAAATAAAATGGGATACCATTTTGTACTGGCTATTAATTGTGGGCCTGCTTTCAGATACCTGCCTGTTCGTATAAAAAGGGAATCATGTCAACTAGAATTTTTCTGTCTAACAGATTTTTTTCTATTTTATTTTCTTCTGAAAACTCTTTAGAAAATGCTTGCTCTGAGGTTATTGAAATTGCTGTTCTTTGTGTGCTGGAGTTTTTATAGTAACAATAAAAACACAAAGTAATTGAAGGAGAAAAAAAAAAAGAAAAAGTTATAGAATGCTCCACAAGGTTTCAAGCCAAACAACTTCTTTTTGGTTGTTTAATCTTACTCCATTCTTGATATTGTATCCCTTTGCATACTGTTAAAGTATTAGAACTAAAAAAAAAACCATTGCTACACTTAAATGCAGAAAGATAACATATGTTTTACAGAATCACAGAATCACAAAATCTTAGTGGTTGGAAGGGACCTTTGAGATCATCGAGTCCAACCACATGAAAAAAAAAAAAAAAACAAAAAACAGTAGTGCTTCAAAGGGCATAATCAAAGCTTAGCTGTTTTTGCCAGTGATTAAATAAAATTTGATGTAACATTTAGGAAATTAAATCTCGCAAGTGTTTTAATGTAACTTACTTATCCTATCCTAGTGTTATATCCTATCTGGAATCAGCAAAACAAGTGCTATCTCTGGCTCTCTTATCCAGGTATAAGTGAATATGTTCAGGTGGGGACTAGGTATTTTACAGAAACATTCCTCCTACTAGTATTCATATTACTATTATTCAGCCCTTTTCCCAACCATTCAGTATGNCATTGCTACACTTAAATGCAGAAAGATAACATATGTTTTAGAGGTCCTTTATCTGAATTAAGTTCATATGTTTCTGCAAATGCTGGGGTAGCAAAAAATTCCTCTTGGATTTGGCATGATATCCATCGTTCCCCCCGTCCCTTTTTGGAACTTCATTAAGCATGATATTTTCATGGACTAATATATATAACAGGACTTACAAAATCAGCAGGGTGACTGAAATGGAGACAGAATAGAAGGAACTGCTGGTGTAAAACAGCATTTAAAGTGAGTGTGCGAACTCAGACATCAGTATGTTTTGGAATGGGTAACCTGTCTTGTACTCATAAGGTGCTTAGTGTACTCTGCCCAATGAAGACCTGCTGTTGAGTGCTACAACAAGGGAAAGAAAATACTTGCTTTAACCATCAGAAAAAATAAAGAAAAATACAGATTTTAAGCAAGCCAGAGAAAAAGTGAAAAAAAAAGGAACAACTTCAGCTCTCTCTGCCTGCCTTCATAGAAGTGCTCTAGCCCTCCGATCATTTTTGTGGCCCTCCTCTGGACCCCTTCCAACAGCTCCATGACCTTCCTGTGTTGAGGACTCCAGAGCTGGAGACAGCACTCCAGGTGGGGTTTCATGAGAGCAGAGTAGAGGGGTAGAATCACCTCCCTTGACCTGCTGGCTACACTTCTTTTGATGCAGCCCAGGATGCAGATGGCTTTCTGGGCTGCCAGTGTACACTGCCGGCTCATGCTGAGCTTCTCATCTGTGAGTCCTTCTCTCATCCACTCGCAAGTCCTTCTCCTCAGGGATGTTCTCCAGCCATTCTCTGCCCAAGCTGTGTTTGTGCTTGGGATTGCCATGACCCAGGTGCAGGACCCTGCACTTGCCTTGGTTGAACTTGCATGAGCCCACCACTCAAGCCTGTCCAGGTAGCATCCTTTCCCTCCAGTGTGTTGACTGCACCACACAGGTTGATGTTGTCAGCAAACTTGCTGAGGGTGCACTCTATCCCACTGTCCATGTCTTCAACAAAGATGTTGAACAGCACCAGTACTGACCCCTGAGGAAAACCACTTGTCACTGGTTACCACTTGGACATTGAGAAAAAGCGGGTAGTAGTCTGAAGACCAAATCAGGCTGGGGAGTTTCCTAGCTATGTCCCTGACCCAGGTCCCACGGAAGCAGCACACTTCCCTAAGAACAGGGTCTGCTCAGCTTATTGAGCCCTCTGTTCCCCTCAGAAGGCAGTCACCTGTAACCCTTCTTTTCCTCTGTGTGGGTGTCATGGTGATTTGGGGAGTACACTTTTTTGACTGTGGAGGTATCTCTGCTGTAGATTGCTCCTTATCTACAACCTCAGTTGACCGGCTTTCCTCAACCAGAACCTCGTATCTATTCTTCAATGGTAGCAGGGGTATAGAGGTGGGCAAGGGGGCAGTTTGTCTTCTGCCCTGACCATGAACTTGCCTTCACTCTTTTCCTTTAGGTTTCTGCCTTCTTGTTGACCAGAGCAGGATTCAGGGGCTCTGGGACCCTGGCTGCTTTCTTATAGGTGCTCCTGCTTCTGTTTCCAGGCGGGCAGCACCTGGCTTGACCAGTCTATTTCTTGTTTGGCTTCTCTAATGCTTCTTAACCTTTCTACTTCCTCTCTCAACAACAGTTTTCCAGGGTTACTTGAGGACAAATATGCTTATTTTCTTTCCACAGATATGTTTCCACATTTCAGAACACTCAAGTGCTTAAATTCAATGTTTGTTTATCCCTATTTAAAAAAGATGAACTGTTCATTTGAAGGGCCAAATTCTGCATTCACTTATGTTAAAAACCATTTTGCCAGTTGTCTTCTTCAGATCAGAGGAAACTTTATTATAACAGGAATGACCTAAAAAGCAGGAAAAGATAGATATGTACCTTAACTTTCCAATTTGCAGGCCAAAAATATATCAGAGATGCATCTAGAAATGACACTCTGTTTATCTCATGACAATTCAACTTGTCAACTACAACCCACCTTCGTAGAAAAAATAAAATATATGGAGAATTTGAAATATTCCATGAAGTAATTTTTCAATTATGCCAATAAAGGGTCATTCTTATGCATATCCTTACCAAATTTATGTCACAACAATGAAGAAATTTTTAACTTTTTGTGCCGTTTTAAAATTAAGGAGATTTGGAGGGCAGAAGATATTTGCCATAGAATCTACTAGATGATCCTCTCCACAAAAGCTATCTGTAGTTTGAGTGGTGCAGGGCTTTATTACATGGCCTAAAACCCAGAAGACATCTGGCACCATCTGCAGTGCCCAAAGGTCCCATCCAGTCCCCATCCACTGCTTGAGACTTCAGGTCTCCGAAGGCTTCTATTCCTTCAGTTGTATTTTCAGTGGGTACTTCAACTGCAGAAACTAATGAGCGACATCTAACTTCAGTTGCCTTTCAGATTGCCAACCAAGTTGCTACTTCGATAGCTCTACCGTGGAGAAAAGATTTGCCCATACTGAAAGGCACAGGTAACAGTCAGTTCAGGTTGATGGAAAGAGTTATCCTTAGGGTGAGTAGAAGTGTGTTGCTTTAGGCATGCTACAAACATGTCTGCATTATTTCAGAGTCCCACAGGTTTGTGTAGGAATACAATCTTCTTTTCTTTTTTAACCAGTTTAAAAAGGTAATCTGAAAGACGGGTAAATAATGAAAGACAGAAAGACAGATGATAGTTTCATTTAAAATTGAAATGGCACCACATACTTGGCTTTTGACAGGGATTCTGGGGCCATGGCTGTAAAAGTTTTTGTTAAATAAGCAGAAGTTCCAAGTGTAANAGAAAGCTATTAAGTTACACCTGTAACTAACTTTATCATTTTATGTACTGGCTTTCTTGGAAGCATGAAAAATACTGTATGTCAAGTTATACCATGGCAAATTGCTGTGCTTTTCAAGTGACAGCAGTACCTCCAATCCTGCTCTCAATCAGCTTTCCAAACTAACAGTCTGCTGCCAAATTCCATATGGAATAGACATTGCACAGCTAAAATTATCTTGTGGGTTCTGGATCACAGTGACATGTCAGTGACTAAATACATTATTAGTTGTTTAGCTGTGCAATTTTGTCTGAATTTAAGCAGCTCATAATTAATTTAAGTCTGTAATGTATGCAAGTCACTTTTAACCTCTCTGTACCTTAACTTTCAAGTTGTAACTTGCTTACCTACCAGCATATATACACATTAAATTTTTCAGGTGCTGAAATACCAAAAGAATTGAAGTCATATGCATGCCTAAGTATGCACACAAACGTTGCTGGAGCTTTCAGCAGTAAGCCCTATACTTCCTCTTTCGAATTACCATTTCACATCACATGTACCTGTGCGCATGTTCACATGTCAACTGACAGTTATAAATCAAAAGTTATTTTCTTAAGAGGCAAGGTGATTGCCATGGGAACAGAAGATGATGGTGGTATTACTATTAAATGCTGCTGAGTCCAAGACACACAATCTGCAGTTGTCTGTATGCCAAGTCAGTTAACATTATTCTGCATTTCAAAACATAGTGGTCCTAGATTTCACAGTAAAGAGCATTATGTTCTGAACAACAGTGAACTATTAAAGTGTCACTTTTCCTGCCTACTTCAGTAGCGAAGCTGAGAAGCCTTTAACTGTGAATTAAAAAAATATCTGGTCATGGTTTGCTGCAGTTGATAAAAATGCCTTTGAGACATCTAAATTTCTTCCATATTTATTTCAAGGTAAAATTTGGACAGTAAAATTTCTAAGAAAATGTGGTATGGACTTTAAATATGCTTTTTGTCATACAGCATTTGGTAAAACTACAGTCTGATTAAGGTGTGACTTGAGCCAACAAAAATTTGCTTTGTTATTCAACACTGTAAAGCACTCAAAGAGTCATACTTTCATTAGTAACTTGGATAATACAGAATTCAAGAAATCATTGATCATATTTTCTTGGCTAGCCTTCCTCAGTGCTACCAACTATATATTGCTAATATATTACTCTATTGTTAGTTGAAAATTAAATAAGCTGTATAAATTATCTTTATCTAGTTAATAAAATTTGGGATAAGTGTATGGAAAGGCTGTTGGAATTGATTTTCGGTAGTAGTGGTCACTGCCATGAAGTCATAGTCACAATAAATTGAAAATATAGTTTAATTTGGTGTAATATTAAGGAAAAACATGTAGAACTGGGCAAAAGGGATCAAAGGCATATATGAAAGTGGGATTGAGTGCACCCTCAACAAGCTTGTTGACAATATCAACCTCTGTGGTGCATTCAACACACTGGAGGAAAGGGATGCTACCTTGACAGGCTTGAGAGGTGGGCTCATGCAAACCTCATGAAGTTCAACCAAGCCAAGCCAAGTTCAAGCCAACCAAGCCTTGCTCCTGGGTCATGGCAATCCCAAGCACAAACACAGCTTGGGCAGAGAATGGATTGAGAGCAGCCCTGAGAAGAAGGACTTGGGGGGATGAGAACTCAGCATGTCCTGGCAATGTGCACTCAGAGCCCAGAAAGCCAACTACATCCCAAGCTGTTTCAAAAGAAGTGTAGCCAGCAGGTCAAGGGAGGTGATTCTACCTCTCTACTCTGCTCTGGTGAGACCTCACCTGGAGTACTGTATCCATCTTTGGAGTCCCCAGCATATGAAGGACAAAGACCTGTTGGAATGGGTCCAAGGGAGGGCCACAAAGATGATCAGAGGGCTGTAGCACTTCTTCTTTGAACACAGGCTGAGGGAGTTGTGGTTGTTCCTCCTGAAGAAGAGAAGGCTCTGGGGAGACCTTATAACAGCCTTCCAGTACCTAAAGAGGGTCTATAGGAGAGATGGGAAAGAACTCTTTATGAGAGGTTATGGTTTTAAACTGACAGAGGGGAGATTTAAATTAGATATTAGGAAGAAATTCTTTACCGTGAGGGTGGTGAGGCACTGGAAGAGTTTGCCCAGAGAAATTGTGGATGTTCCTTCTGTGTAGGTGTTCAACGCCTGGCTGGACAAGGCTCTGAGCAACCTGGTCTAGTGGAAGGTACCCCAGCCCATGGCAGGGAGCTTGGAACTAGATTATTTTTAAGGTCCCTTCCAACCCAAACCATTCTATGATTCTATGATATATGAAACTAGATGGAGTTCAATGATATGTCAGCTGTGAAAGGAAGTAAATTGTCGTACAGAAGTGGAGAGAAAAGAGCTTTGAAAAAGTGAGAAGGAACTTCTTCAAAGGTGGAAGAGCACTGAAACAGGCTGCCCAGAGGGGTGGTGGAGAATCCTTTTCTGGAAACATTCAAAACCTGACTGGACACCTTTCTGTGCAATCTGTTCTAGGTGGAGCTGCTTTGGCAAGGGGGTTGGATTAGATGATCTACAGAGGTCCCTTCCAACCCCATATCATTCTATGATTCTGTGAAAGCAGCTTTCCAAAAGTGAAAGTGTTTATAGGTTTTTAATGATACTTTTTTGACTATTGACCCAAATTAAAAGTTTTAATTTTTGAAAATGAGGTAAAAATTGAAAAGAAGAAATAAGAGGGGTAGAAAAGATCTTTTAAATCTGAAAATTAAATCTCACATGTTAGGTAAAATGAAATATCATGGAGTAAAATAAAATATAAGAATTTTGTCTTTTTCCATCTACCTAAAGTCCTGGACTGAAAAATGATTTGGTCGAATATCAGCCACCGACCTAGCTCCTTTCCTCTTCCTTCCTTCATCCAGCCTCCAGGCTGGCAATCACTTCAATTCATATTTTACTAACCTGTTACTGAATGAATTTTTTTTTTCAAATCGAGAATCAGTGATCTTCAACAACACACCTTGGTCAATAAAGTACATGTGGCTTTCTCAGTAATTCTCTTTTGGGTTAGAATACTACTTTTTGGGGCTTGAGTGTGTCAAATGATCACCGACGATCCTTAAGATTAGTGCAACTAGGTTTGCAAACACTGAGTGAGACTTATTCTATCTCTCCCTGTGTCTCAATCTTACAAGAAAAAAGAAGTGAGGGAATGCCACCAAGGTTACCAGTGTAAAATCAATGGATTGTTGTGAGCTTTGCCTCCTTTCCAGCTGCTCAGGACAGAGCATCTGGAGGAAGACAAATGTGTGTGAAGTACAACCTGGATGATGTAACTTGCTTAGTTACATTGCATTCAGTAACTCTCAGAGCTTGGTCACACACAAACTTTCTTCAGGTATCTCAGACCATAAAAATTCTTGCACCACACAGAGAAAAATGAGTTATTGAGATGAAAGGAGAAAAAATCTGATGCTTGCCGTAACAGCATGCAAGCATCCTATGTTGCATGCCCTTGAATACTGCAGGACCATGTATGCCAATACCACCAGAGGGGCTCCTTCCATAATACCAATATGGCAGATGTTGAATCACTAGGCAAGTATCTGCAAAAAAGAGGAATAAGTAAGGCATTTCCTTGAATTTTAATGTATTATATGTAGAAAATGGGGAGGAAACTTGCAACAGCAAGAACTGTGAGAACAGTGAAAATAGGAAGACGCTGTCTATAAGTAACTAAAAATAATCAATTGTTCTTAAAATGTCATTTTGAGAGGGCTGTTTCTGTAAAAATAGTTTTTTGACCACAAAATTGATTTTCTCACCTCACTGTGGATTTCCCTGATCTGAAACAGTGTCCACACATGCTTCATTGTAAAATTTCATTTATTAGTATTAAATTGATACATGATTAGGTATTAAACATAATATTAGATATTGTGGAATAGAACTTGCTTCTCATCCATTTCTGTAAGTTGAAAAAGTTTGTAGTATCATGCCTTGGTTATTGATTAATCTTATAAACCTTTTTGTAATGAGGCATTAACATAACTTTCATTTGTTCCTCCCAAATCTTTGACAAATATATCCATACAAAGTACACAGCATGAAAAAAAATCCCAAAAAACCCAAAAAACAAACCCCAAACAATTCTTGTGCCTAACTGGGATCACTTTTGTATGGCAACATCATGTCAACGACAGCTTGAAAAAAAACTGAATGTATTTCATGACTGCAAGGCCACTTTTGATTAAGTTAGACTGTCTGACTCAGCTAGAGGCTTGTAACTAGTACAGCTGTTATAAACGAAGGAAAGAGCATAAATAAAGAAGAGGTTGCAAGCACTTGAGAGGCAAGGAAGTAGGCTCTGCAGAAGGATTCACTACAAAATTACTGGGTCTACAAGAAAAGACTTAAGGTACATAAAGAATAAAGCTGGAATGTCATCTGTTCTGCTTAATCCAAGAAGATTGTTGGTAATAACAATGTCGAATTTTGCCCTTTTTTATGGAGGTGTTTAGGCACTCACCTAGATATCAGTTTCTATTTTTACCATCAGCAACCCTCTTTATAGCAAATAAATGGGCCTACTGCTTTCCCTCCAACTATCCTTCAGTGCCTTGAAAACCTTCAAGGGCTCTTTGGGCATTGGCTAATCCTCTTGTATTTACAGTATCTAGATAGCTCCCTGAGCCTTTAACTCAGTCTAAATCTCCAACTCTTCATCTGTCTCCCTGATATAGCCACACCAGCAAACCTGTAGCTGAAGTAGTCCTTTGCAAACCAGAGAAAATTTGGAAGCAGAGTGGGGTGAACTTTTTTCTTCATTAGCCAGGCCACTGTGAAGGGCAGAAAACACTAGCTCATCCTGTCTTATCCTCTTTTACCTAAGCATGGCTTTCACAGCAAGCTTTTACATTAGTAATCCCAGTCAATGATGGGACTTGACATTAGAGACTGAGCAGCCTACAACACTCTTTCATGGTATGGCCCCAGCATGGAAAAATTTGACTTCAGAATAAGAAGAGAATCAGCACCTTTGAAAGTCTTTCAGGCACCCACAACTCCTTAAAACAAAGGACTGAAATCTGTAATATTGAGCTGAATTCTTGAGGAGAGGAGAATATCATATACGAGTGAATACAACCTTTTGTTTTAATTAAATTTTCTCCCAAATTTTCTCATTTGGTCAGTCTTGAATTCTCTTTTGGTTCAAATGGCAAAGGCCTTTGTTTTGGGAACTAATAGACCTGACTTCTGTCCTCTTTGCTGTACATGTGTGGTTTGGATGATGGCAGAGATGTTTGAATCTATAGAGACTATATAGGAAATGTTGTGGGACTCTAAAATTGGAACTTTGCCTCAAACCATGCTTATGCGTTGTTTACCATCCCTGGTCTGCCAGGGGTGTACTTGCTGGAGAGTCAATTTTGTTGCCACATAGGCGGGACTGTGCTGACCTTCTCTCTAGCTGCCGTTGCTGAGGCATTTGCTATCGAGGGTGTGTGTGCAAGCTGAAAGGTTCAGTAAGGGCCAATAGGCGTTGAAGGACTCCTGTGTGACTGGTAGCTTTCAGCCTAACCACACCCCGGAACCACCTCACTATGCCTCACATGCAAATGATGGACCACCCCACTGTGCTTCATATGCATATAAACTCCTTTTAGAACTGCTGTGCCATGCTTCACATGCACATGAGGGGAAACCGAAAGCATAAAAGATGGCCAAACAGGCTAAGAGGAAAACTTGGGAGCTCCCACCACCTTTGATACCCCAGGTAAAAGGATCAATGAGACACCACTGGATCCACTAAAGAAAGATGACTCTCTCTTTGTCTTTGATTTTCTCTTTCTCTTTCTCTTTCTCTTTCTCTTTCTCTTTCTCTTTCTCTTTCTCTTTCTCTTTCTCTTTCTCTTTCTCTTTCTCTTTCTCTTTCTCTTTCTCTTTCTCTTTCTCTTTCTCTTTCTCTTTCTCTTTCTCTTTCTCTTTCTCTTTCTCTTTCTCTTTCTCTTTCTCTTTCTCTTTCTCTTTCTCTTTCTCTTTCTCTTTCTCTTTCTCTTTCTCTTTCTCTTTCTCTTTCTCTTTCTCTTTCTCTTTCTCTTTCTCTTTCTCTTTCTCTTTCTCTTTCTCTTTCTCTTTCTCTTTCTCTTTCTCTTTCTCTTTCTCTTTCTCTTTCTCTTTCTCTTTCTCTTTCTCTTTCTCTTTCTCTTTCTCTTTCTCTTTCTCTTTCTCTTTCTCTTTCTCTTTCTCTTTCTCTTTCTCTTTCTCTTTCTCTTTCTCTTTCTCTTTCTCTTTCTCTTTCTCTTTCTCTTTCTCTTTCTCTTTCTCTTTCTCTTTCTCTTTCTCTTTCTCTTTCTCTTTCTCTTTCTCTTTCTCTTTCTCTTTCTCTTTCTCTTTCTCTTTCTCTTTCTCTTTCTCTTTCTCTTTCTCTTTCTCTTTCTCTTTCTCTTTCTTCAAATTTCAACATCTGGCCTCCTTTGTGCTTTAATTCCAACTAGACAATTAAAATGTTACAGTAATGTCCATGGCCTGTTCGTAACAAATATGATACATATCAGTATCAGATTTCTGGGGTGGGACGCAAGTGAGCCCAGGTAGTCACACCACTGCAGGTCAAAACATAGCATGTTCTGTTCTGGAACAGTGCACGGGTCTTAGTGAATATACTCAGACATTAACACCACACACCTGCTATGAAGATAAATTCACCCACATGCACAGTTCTCAAACAAAACCCTGTCATGTTAGAAAATTAGGGCCATGTGATAGCATGTCTGACGCTTGGATGCAGTGGAGCGAAGGGCAGACCCCTTTGATATTTGAGTATCTGTGAAAGGAACTAAATTATTTTGGCAAGGGTGAGATGTTTAAGTTTGCCTAAAGCACGCATGATTCACAGAGGGCTGTGCCAGGCTGCTATCGATCGTTGTGTGGGCTCCTTCCTCCATCTAACAATATTCCCATGAGGGAAAGGCTACAGCCTTTTCAGTCCAGTTAGCAAAATTCACGCCATGATTCACCAATATATCATTCTCTGATGGAAATATTCCTAGAAACTTTCTGTGCCTGAGGTACTAGATATCTAGTAGATATGCTAGTGGCCTATCTGTATTCACAGCTGAAAATAACTATTGTGTCCAAACAAATTGCTACATTTCTATCTTCACACAGTATGCTTCCAGATGCTTGGAAGCTAGTGTGCAGACAAGGGAAACAATGACACAACGGATTTCACAGTGTGATTCCACCGCCCAAATTGTACATGCTGAAACTTTGAAACAAATATAGTTTATATTGGCAGCACCCAAAGGAACCACCAAAAGTCACCGACTTTCAAAAAATCTGAGTCAACAGAGTTTAAATTAAAAATATGAAAAGGAAGAAACATTAACAAAAATCACCATACACTTTTGCATATTGGAGACATTTCTTCAGCAGCTTTAGTGAAATTCCATTAATAATAGCAAGGACCACAAAACTAGCTTTCATCTAGTATCCAAAGATATTTGGGCATTTGTTTAAATAACTGGATGTGGTAAGAGTAATAGGGAGAGGAAATGGGGTCAGGAACTTAAGGTCCCCCACAAGCTTCTGTATTGCTGAAGTTGCATACTATGGGCATAGTAAATAGCCTGCATATCCATACTATTCTAACTGAGGTGGATCTGCTTATGTCTAGGTTTTCACAACATCCAACTATTCTGTGAAAGCTACCAATCCCAGACAGATACATAAATCTCTCAGACCTTACCCAGGAATGGCCAATGAGTGCTAGTATTGGGCAAAAATTGCAACCTCCAATAGATATTTTAATTTAAAGCTTGTTATCAAAGTAAATGAATGCTTTTCTCCCCTTCTCCCTTTCCTGAACTGTATTCCAGTTAAAAAATGAGGTGTGAACAAAGTATGCAAAAAATGTCAAACGTCTTTATCTTTACTGGTTGAATTTTGGTAGCAATATAATTTTTATCTTAATGTTGTGATGAGAGCTTGATGAGTCCAACTTGCGGTTAAACCAGTTGGACTTAAATTATCTTAACATGTGTAATAGTACAGTAGAGTTGAAAGGTGTTGAAAAAGTAAAATGAAGTGTCCAAGCATACTAAGAATTGGTAACACAGTTTAAAATAGGATTCCATAAACCTGATCCATGCATATGTATTTGGATTTCTGTGCAACTAGAGCAAGTATTGATGATTACCACATTTATTTCAAATATTCTTCATTCAATTTTTGAAAGATATTTGTCTATTCTAAAACTGGAATCTGCAATCTGCAATCTGGCTATTCTGAGGAAAAAAGATTTATTTTTTTCAAAAAACAAGAAGTAGAAATTGAAAGCATTGATCAAATAAAGATTTTGTAAACCACTTACACTTCTACCCCCTGCTTAATATTTCATGAAAATAAACAAACTTTTGAATCTGCCATTTTCAACTAGCTTAGTACTTATTTCCTTATTTTACCAAAACCTTAATACAGTCTTCAGGCCAGAGGAAAATAAACTTATAGAATGAAGTTTTTCATTGAAAGCAATTCTGTAGTTGAGTACAGGTAGCTGGAGACCTGTGTTAGAAAAGATCATTCACCAGAGATTTTCAGAGCTACACTTCTCCAATGCTGGAAAGTGAAGTTTGCCTAGTGGAGGTATTTAAAAACTACGTGTAAAAAAGAGTTTACTTTGCTTTTCCAAAGAAACTTGTAACTTTTTGTTTTTGATTTTTTGAACCTGGCAATACACTTCTAGACTTTCATGACTTGCAGGGATAAAAGAAATGTGTTGTCTGGAAAAAATCATGTTCGTAATATACACCTTAAAAGTTTCATTTCATTCACAGTGGAAAGACACTAGTACATTGTCTCCAGCTGGTTCACTCAGGCAGTTTACTCTCCAATGTACAAAATGTGGAATAGTTTCCTTGGAAACAGATTTCTAGGAAGTCCTTTTTTCCCCTAATGGTAAATTGCTTTACCAGCTTTTGGTCAAATTTGGAGCTGTTACAGGCAGGTGCATTTCTGCATAAAACCTTTCCTACTTAGTAGGTCTATGATATTTCTAGTCCAGAACAGTATACACACTGCCTGGAGAGAACAAGAAAAAGGACCTGAACAGTTGACCTCTGAAATTAAAGCTTCTGGTCTTGATTTAAATGTTCTGCTATAACCTGCTAGGCAAAGAATTTTATTCTAATAGTCATGTGATGCCAATCATGGCCTACATCATGCTGTTATACAGGAATGAAGAGAGAGAAGAGAAATCTTTTGTGAAACTTCCCCCCTTTTTTTTGCAGAAGATACGAAGATTTAAATAAGGTGATGCATTCAGACCATATTTTTCCTCACTGTACCATAAACACATGTGGGAGAGAGGAACAGGCAATGGCTAGACAATCTGCCTCACCACATAGTTTCTTCCCAATGCAATGATCATAGTAATCAACCAGCAGAACACTAGAGGTCATGGTGCTATGCATAATCTTTTGCAGGACAAGAATATGCCCAAACAATGTAGCAGTGTATGAATTTATTGGCACTTGTCTCTAGTCCTAGTGTCCAATCTCCCTGTCACATTTCTGAAGGGCATTACCTGTTTCACAAAACAACTCCATCTTTCTCCAAATCTGACAAATGGAAAGCTGAAGAACAACCCTAAAAATGGAAATTAAAAAAAAAAAAAACCAAACAAAACCCCAAAACATTTTGAGAAACAATTCCCACTCTGTTCTGTTGACTAGAAAGAGAGCTGTGAAGAGAGAAGTCTAGGAAACTTCCCTTGTCATAATAATCCAATTACCTTAAAGAAAAAGTACAACCAGAACATTGCAGTTCTATCCTTTAAGTGATCTCTTTGTAGTCCCTCATCTCCAATCAGTTTGATGGACTGATGCACACATACCATCAACTCAGCCAAGTAAGCATATAGTTTACAAGGCAAGGTAATGTATGACTTAATATGTTGATTTTGTAAATCAATTCACTGAAAAACAGAATCCTGCAGCCCATTTGAAAAAACAAGCAAATAAAATTACAACACACGATCTATATCTTGCATTAAGAAGGAATTTGTAAAAATCTTTGGTGGTTTAATTGCACCTCTACCTCTTCACAGAATCATTTTGAATTATCCTGTGGTATATCTGACTTCATTTAACATTGCTATATTCCATATATCATTGCAACCATGACCTCAGCTGTCATGACATCAGAGACCATCAGTCAGGCAGTCAGAAGACCTACATGTTTGTACATGAGGTAATTCAGCATAGATTTATTCTAGATATTCATAATTTTCAAACAAAGAAAGATTTATTAGCATTTTACAATAATCTTTCTTTAAAGGATAGAAAGTGTTATATAGAACAGTTTCTTTTAGTTCAGAATAATTCTATGTGGCTTGTTATACTGTCAGTGCAATGGTGTTATAAAAAACAGCAGGAGGCCATATTTGGGCATAACATACTGCATTGCACACATGCAAGAAATAAAAGGTTATTTTAGCTTGAAGAGCAGAGAAGGCTCAGACATCAGGAAATTCCTGAAATAAGGTTATCTCTGCAGCACTTGCAAACCAATGGCAAGAAAAAATAGAAGGCTAAAGCAAAAATTTAAATTCTAAACCAAACACAATGTGTACATAAGAGATCTTCTAAAACTACATCTGTGAAGGCACATGTCTACTTTACTCTCTTTCATTCAGAAGAAACATATTGCTCATCCTCCCAGATTGTGAATAACAATCATTAATTAGTATCCACTAGTCTTTTGAAGTGTTTTGTCTTAGACAACAGAACTGTATTACACAAGACTGATTTGCACTGGAAATTAATGGCACAGAGGAGTGGTGTTCTCACAGAAAATACCATGTAGGTCACTCGTTAGTTTAAGCTGTATTGCAGAATTCTCCAAGACAGAGGGTGGTTCTTTAGAAAGCTTATTGAAACATTCCTGATGGCTAAAACATTATTTCAATCACTAGAAAACACAAATTAAAATAAATTGGGCATTCATTTGGTCTTTCCAAATTCCATATTCCTACCTTTTAAACCTTTTACAAAGAAAAATGACAGTTGTGTTCAATCATGCTCACAAAGCATTCCAGTGGTTTCACAAAATTTTTCACTGCTCTTGACTGTTAAATCCATTATTTGGTTGTCAATAAGTAGTTTGTAGCTCCATTAGGCTGAATTTGATCCTCATCTGACTGAAAATTGTGATACAGAATTGGTTGTGGTCATATGACTCAGAGTGCTTTTATCCAATAAGGAATGAGTTAAGACTGTACAGTAATTAATTAAAAAGCTACTATACTAATGGTTGAGAATCAACCTAAGTGCACTGTAGAATTTTTTTCTGACTTTCTTAAAAAATGAGTAGTTCCCTGGCTACAGTAAGAGTCCAGTTTTTCTTATCTACAATGTCAAATAATTCAACTATCTTTCCTGTTATTATCTTTAAAATATGCTGACTTTTCCAGCAAGCTGCTCTCATGTTCAATCTATAGCATAGTGGTAGCAAAGACGTTAAATGGAGCATTTTGATCCACTGAAGCCAATATGATTTTCCTTTTGATTTTCAGAAGCTTTAGAATCTGCCCTTAATGCTCTCTAATAGTGGTATTTGATGCTTAGAGATTTAATCCAAAACCTCACTCATGATTCAGAGGAAGTGCTTTCTGTTTATAGGACTATCTTAAAAAAAATGTTAAACAAGTAACCTAATTTGGAGCCAGTTATTGCCAGGTTTTGGCAATATGTATGACATTTTAAACTTCTGCAATGATAGAGGTTTTAAGTAGCTAGTAACTTTGTACATTATTAATTACATAATTATTTTTTTTATAATATGAGATACCATGTTCTCTGTACAATATCTTTGGAATACAATTAATTTTCCAGGCAGATTTAAGTAATATATAGAGCTGGTTTATTTTTAAGGTGCATATATCTTGGATAATACCAATTCCATCAGATTTTGATTTTGGCAAGGGCTGTTATAAGCATATGAATACTACTAATAAAAACTTTAATTTGCATTTGGTTGTTAGTTATGGTTACATCTTTGCATGCAGTCTTATAGGCTGTTTTTAGTCAGTTCTGTGAAAAATACTCTATTTTATATCTCAGATAATAAAGGGTTTCACATTTTTTTTTCAGCTAAATTTGTCTCGCTTGTTTGAAAGAGAAGAAACAAGAAAATGTTTGCTTGTATATTCCCACAGAACACTTTCCTTTAAGCATAGAGCTAACTGGAATTGTCAGTATACTTCAAATATTTAAATATCTGCATTAAGCTATTGAACATAAAATATGTTAACACTCACAGAAGCTATTCCTCCCATGGTCTAAACAAAAAATCAGAGGTTTGTGTTTCCTTAGGTATCCTGTGTGTGTCTCTCTCTCCCCAACATTGCAATTACTTTATGTCAGGTAAGACATTCCCTGCAGCAGCCGCAGTGTCCCTGTGGAAAGATAGAGGAGGACAAGGGCTCTTGCCACCACATCCTCAGGCAGAAAACTGGGGCAGCCTTTCCCTCTCCCATTGACTATCCCTTGGTTCAGAACCCTGTCCAGTAGGAGACCAGGGGGATCAGCAGGTTGGATCTCCTAGTTCTTGCATTTATGAATTCTTCTGTAGCTTGGGTTAGACATCAACCTCCTCAGCATTTTCACTGGGAGCCACAGAGCACAGGACTTGGTGTTGGCAATTAGATGTAATTTTGGTATCTATGGCTTCCTATGGGCCCAGTATAAAATTTGTTCCATCATCATTATTATTCTTATTTTTATTTTATTCTATTCGCTAGAAAAACATAGTAATGCTTTTGTAAACTTTTTCACAAATATTTTACCTTTCCAGTTGAGATAAAATTGACCTGGAAGGTATTTTGATAAACTGTTACTTACGTGAAAAATATGCATCATGTTTTCCAGTCAAAAGAATTCTGGATCTTTAAAAGGACTACAAAATGAGAGTTCTCAGTGCTAAATTGTCATCTCTTTTGAGATTTTCAGACTTGTCTGAAAATCCCCATGAGGCCAGGCAGCTGTAACTCTTGCCTATACTGCTGTGGAATAGCGCTTGGGGAGGAACAGGCAGTTTCAGAAATTAGTCTGGAAGAGAATGAGGCCTTGAAAGTTTCAGACTATATTTATGCACTTCGTGGTTTCCTACATATTTACATTTAAACATCTGTCTCTTCTTATGGCATAAAAGTAAGCTTTTTAGCTGATACCCAAACCCAAAATGTAATCTTAAAGTAACTTGTGTCCTGCTTTTACTTTTAGCTTTGTATTTCATAATTTGTTCATAGGAACAGAGGTTTTATATCATGTACTTAATATCTAAAATGTTCTCCAGATGCTTGACTATTAATTTGGCTTCTGTTATTATATTGATTGTGTAATGATCTATACAAAGAAGATATTTTAAAATAAAAGAAAAAAACAACAAGATGAGTGATAAAATTTCTCTATAACTGGCTGACAAGGACATGTGAAAGTTTACTGGAAAAGTTTGCATACATCTGAAGGCAGAATTTGCTCTGTAGTTATCTTAATCCAGAGTTTGGAAGCTGTGAAGAAATGGAAAAGATAACCTGATAGTGTTGCAAACAGATCATCTGGAAAAAATTATAAATCAGAACAAATATTTTCTTCTCTTTAACTTCTTTTAGTATAACTTAATATTTTGAGTGAAGAATGTGGTATGAAATGAAAAGAGAAAACTTTTAAAAGAATCAAAAAGAATATTTGGCAATTTATAATATTTTTCTGTTAAGATAATGCTTTCCATGAAGGATTTTAATGAAGTGCATATACTGACCAAATGTTCTGAGGAAAATGCCCGGATCACTTCTATCCAGAATGCTTAAGAACTGTGGCTTGCTGCCCAGGATTAAACAGGCGAAACTTGTAAGCACCATTCTCAGAGTTACAAGTAGAATGAACTGAAGTTGTCCTCTCTTCTGTGGCATCTCACAAAGGTTTTCAGCCTCTCCAGCCTCACCTCAGAGTGACCTATCTCGCTCATGAATTTTAATCAAACAATTATTACAATTTCTAATACCTTCTGCTCTTGTGTTCCATGATATATCTTCAGGAGGCATTGACTTGCCCATGACTATTGCAAATAGGTAGTCTTGAGGAGCAAAGATGAGCAAATTTTGTGTGATCTAAAAAACCTGAATTTTTAATTATGATGTCTGATTATTATGATTTCTCAAATACATGAAGACGTGCCATTTCAAAAGTACACATTAGAAATTAAAGGATATCAAAGCGTATTTGAAATTGGGTGAGTAAAAATGTTAATTCAGTTACAACACATTTTGGCACTATTCTTGCTACAGATGTCTGTTTTAAGTTAAACATTGGGCATCTTCCAATACAAATTTGTAGCAGTTGCTTTGATGGAAAATTGAATGATGCAAGTGTTCTGATGAATACCAGATGTTTTATTGATAGCGAGGTATGTAGGTACTGTAGGCAAATAGAAAAGAGACCTCACAAATAAATTTACCAGAAAAAGCCAGACAAGATGAGGTATTCTAGAAGTTCTCTGTTTGTAGCACACTATCTGTAATGAATAAAATGTAACTATCTGGAAAAAGAGTAGACATGCCTGAAATTACAGTACCTTTTGCCAGCTATTATTCAAAGAGGCGTTAATAAAGCAGTTTTTCTAATATAAAAATATCTAAAACATGTCAGCTAGTCATCTATTGGTAGCTGTTAGAAGCATCTTTCCCCTCCACGCCAGCTTGCTCTGTTGGTGTGGAGACCCCCAGCTTCAGTTTGCTCTCCAGTATCTTTCCTTCTGTAGTTTGAAAGCTGTTTATCCACATGGATTATTTCCAGTGGCTGTGAAGGATTAGAAGATGAGGAGAAGCTCTTTTGCAGTTTCATTCTCCCACACCAATGAAATGGCAATCTCAGTTTAACTGTTTTTGTGGCAGATTTTCAGGTTTACATTAGATTAGTTTCTATTTTTGAAAAGGCTTAGAGTCTTGATTCAGCTAAATTCTGAAAGACCTCACATGAATTATTATCATTTGTCTATGGACAAAACCCTTTTTTTATGCCCTTACCAAGTTATTGCTCTGTTTCTTTTTAAATTTTTAAAATTTTCCCAAGGTCTCCAGAATCTTTCACTTAATTCTATTACCAATGCTAAGCCTTTATCTTAGATGCAGTAATAAAAAATACTGAGTAGGACAAGAGCCTCCATATGACGGGTAGCATGTAATCATAGAATTTATTATTCTGCTACTCAAGTCATCAATTATTGCATTGGTTTCTCCTGACTTTCTAACCTTGCAGGATGATGAAGTATCTGAAGGCAAACACAAAATCTCATCTTGGATGAGTAAGGTTTAGATCCTTTATCAATGCTGGAGGTGTCAAAGCACATTGGAATATCACTCTTGTGATACAGTAAAGTTCAGCTGCAAATTCTGGCCTCCTTTTCCCAGTAGGTGGGCATCTATATAACCACTGACACTTAATTGCCTCATCTACACTACCAAGCACAGATACTGGCATATTTTATTGTGTTGCAAAGAGTGCACACAACTATCTGACATATTTTTGTAATTATTTCAAGAAAAGAAATACTGTTGAGTCCTAATAATGGTGTTGCAACAAGTGGTTAAAAAAAAGCCAACAAAGCAGCAACACTTCCAAACTAATAAGAGGATTATTTGGCCAGGTTTTTCAATGGATTCACTGCAACTCACAGGACCCTTACATATACATTGTACAAATTCTTATGGATTATCCTCTGTAACAGAATTCCCATGTACATAGATACCTCAGAAAAATGGAAGACTCAACTATAAAGCAAAATCGGAGCTTATGCTATCTTCTGCAGTAGCCTCTAGTAACTTATCAGAATGGATGGAAAAAATATTCTGTCTCCAAAAATAGGACACTTCTGGCTACTGCACTTTTACAGAAACCCACATACATCAGGGAGGATCATTTCTGTGGTATTTAAATGGAAATATTGCCAAAGATTGGTTCATTGTGGTATTTCAGTTGAAGACAAGTAGGTGGTTACTGTAGTATAGTTGCACAGCTTAACTCAGTTACCCTTTAAAAAAAAAGCAAGATCTAGGTATAAGTGTTTCAAATACAATTAACAATGACAATGCAGCTTCTTTATCGGAAAGACATACATTTTCCACACACACCCTTTTTAAGTATTTTTTTTGATTGTTGGCTATAACATTTTATCTTTTCCAGTAGAAATACCAGCCGTAAAAAGACATGAGGCAGACACTGTCTTTAGTCCCATTGCCTGGGACAAGCATTGTTTTAAAAGTTAATCCTTTAAAAAAGTTTGCTTTTCTTGATAATGCAATGCATATGCATCATTTTAGGATTTTTGGAGGTTTTTTTAAGGATTCCACCAATTTGCTTGATATTTTGTAATAAAAAGTTCTCATAATTTTAGTAAGAGCTGAATAAATGAAATTTTAATATCAGAAATGCTCATAGTTCTCATTACTACTGATGCAGAACAACTCAGATCCCTAGTAAGGCTTCCTTTTTGCATGGCAAATGCTATGTCTGTTCTTAATGTATCAATATCTCACACTACATGGAGGTTCATAATGGGTTTCCTATCAATTTTAATTCATAAATCTTTTTAAATTCTGTCTGTGGATTTCTTTTGTCTATTGTCAAATCCTTATAGAACATGAATGTGGGCTTTAGTTAGCTAAATGGCCAATTTGTTATCTAGAGTGAAGCATACTGATCATTTGAAGTGCCATTACATGGCACATGCAGGACAACTAGCTGGTCAGACTCAGTCAGCATGTGTTGATGAAAGGCAGGTCCACCTTCATTAAAACTTGATCTCCTTCTATGACAAGGTGACATGCTTAATGGCTGAGCAAAAGGCTGTGGATGCTGTTTACCTGGACTTTAGTAAAGCATTTGACACTGTTTGCCTGTTTGCCACAGCATTCTCCTGGAGAAACTGGTTACTTGTGGCTTGGACGGGTGTGTTCTTCTCTGTGTAAAAAAAATGGCTGGAAGGTTGGGCCCAAAGAGTGGTGGTGAATGGAGTTAAATCCAGTTGGTAGCCTGCCAGAAATGGTGTTCCCCAGGGCTCAGTACTGGGACCAGTTCTCTTTAGTATCTTATCAAAAAACTCGACAAGGGAATTGAGCGCACCCTCAGAAAGTGTGCAGACAATGCCAAGTTGGGCAGTATTGTTAACCTGGCTCGAGGATAGAAAGGCTCTTCAGGGAGATCTGGATGTGTTCAACCATTGGCCTGAGGCCAATGGTATGAGATTCAACAAGGCCAAGTGCTGGGTCCTCCACTTGGATCACAACAACCCCATGCAGTGCTACAAGCCTGGGGATGAGTGGCTGGAAAGCTGCCTGGTGGAAAGGGAGCTGGGGGTATTGGTCAACACCCAGTTGCATATAAGCCAGCAGTGTGCCCAGGTGGCCAAGAAGGCCAACAGCATCCTGGCCTGTATCAGGAACAGTGTGGCCAGCAGGACTAGGAAGATGATCATTCCCCTGTACTCAGCATGAGGCCATAACTCAAGTACTTTTGGGCCCCTTACTACAAGAAAGACACTGAGGTTCAGGAGTGAGTCTAAAGAAGGACAACAAGGTTGGTGAGGGGTCTATGGAGCAAGTCTTATGAGGAGCATCTGAGGGAATTGGAGTTGTGTAGCCCAGAGAAAAGGAGTCTGAAGGGAGACCTTATTGCTCTCTATAATTACCTGAAAACAGGTTGTAGTGAGTTGGGTGTCAGTCTCTCCTCCTAAGCAACAAGTGATTGGACAAAAGGAAATGGCCTCAGGTTGCAACAGGTGAGTTTTAGATCGAATATTAAGAAAAAATTGTTCACAGAGAGGGTTATCAAACACTGGAACATGCTGCTCAGGGAAGTGGTTGAGTCACCATCCCTGGTGGTATTTAAAAGATGGGTAGATGAGGTGCTTAGCCACATGGTTTAGTACCCGTTTTGTCAATGCTAGGTTGACGTTTGGACTTCCAACCTTGCCGGTTCTGCGTTTCTATAAGGAAAAACTTCTTTATATTGAGCATGACAGAGCACTGGAAAAGGCTGTCCAGAGAGGCTGTGGAGTATCCTTCTCTGGAGATGTTCAAAACCCGCCTGGATGCATTCCTGTCCAACCTGCTCTAGGTGAGCCTTCTTTGGCAGGGGGGGTGGACTAGAGGATCTCAGAGGTCCATTCCAACCCCTACCACACTGTGATTCTGTGATTAGGAAAAATTTCTTCACTGAAAGGGTTATCAAACATTGGAACACGCTGCCCAGGGAAGTGGTTGAGTCACCATTCCATGAGTTATTTAAAAGATGGGTAAATGTGGTGTTTAGGGACATGGTTTAGTGGTGGTTTTGGCCCTGTTAGGTTAACACTTGGACTTGACAATCTTCAAGGCCCCTACCAGCCTAGACGATTTGATGATTCTGTGACTTAATCCTTAAATGGAGGGAGTTGACTTCAGATTGAGGAATGTCAGAACTTGAATAACATTAAATAGTAGGGTCCTATTCCAAACAGCAGAATACATATTTTCAGAAGCAAATACATTAAATATGTATCTTCTCTCATTGGAGTTGCACAGAAAATGGCTTCATTGATTTCAATCAGCAGGTTTACTGATGTAGCAAGTTATAGAGAGCCAGACAAACACTGATACATCATCTTACCCAATGCATGGACAAACCTGTGCCTCAGCAGCTGCCTGGTTAGTAGTGTTTCACTACCCAGAAGTATTGTAATACAGAGGAAACTGTAAGCAGAAAATGCATGTGCTCATAGAAAATGGCCCTAAAGAAAGTTACAAAAGGAAGAAGTATTGGTATTTTAAAGTCAGGAGGGAGTCAATCCTGTTGGTGTAAATATTTAGAAAATTCAAATAACTGTGTAAAGAACCTAAAGTAATGCCTGAGGATTTTACTTTTTTATTTGTTTAAATACTAGAGATTTGGAGGAAAATGACGTATAATAATGACACCCTTGGGACTACAGATGGGGATAGTACCCCTTTGCAAAATGCATAACTGTATGGAAGTGGAATGAAAGGTTGTTATATTGGAAAAGCTACAAAGGGGTTATGATTTTAAGAAGCAAGATTATCTGTGCTGACTGATCAAGAGCACTATTTTCTTGAAAGGAGATTGTCACGAGGTGGGTGTCACTCTCTTTTCCCAAGTAACAAATGATAGTACTAGAGGAAATGGCCTCAGGTAGTACCTGGGGGAGGTTTAGATTGGATATCAATAAAAATCTCATCACAGATAGTGTTATCAAACACTGGAACGTACTGCCCACGGAAGTTGTTGAGTCACCATCCCTGGACATATTTAAAAGACATGTAGACGTGGCATTTAGGGGCATGGTTTACTGGCGGACTTGGCAGTGTTGGGTTTGCAGTTGGACTCTATGATCTTAAAGGTCTTTTCCAACCTAAATTATTCTATGGTCCTATGATTCTATGACTCTGTATCAGGGAGCAAACATATGTTCTGACTTTGGAATAGCCACTAGCAATGTTACCTGTATCCTGTTTCCAGGTAAGGAAGAGTAATAACCCACAGAAGAGCCTTGTTTGTCAAAATTTGCCTACTTAGAAATAATGTGTAAGCATATGTCCTTGTTTGGGGTGGATCAGAGCCAACATTCTGTTCAGTGAGAGAGGCTCTTGCTAATACTTGTTGCCATTGCAACCAGGGTCCGTTGACTCGATTGTTTATGTCATGGAGGGATTGCACCTGTGTGGAGGAGCAGACATGTCAGGTTGACCCAAACTGACCAGTAAGGCGTTCCATCCCATCTGCAATGCTCAATTTAAAACCTGAGGGATCAAAGAGTCTGGGTTCTGTTTTACTGGCTTGGCTTCTTTGATGGCTCTCCTCTTCAATGACTTATTTTTGAGGAGGACCCTGTCAGTTCATCTACTTTTGACCCTGATCTGTGGGTTCCTGAATCAAGATCCAGAATCTAGTTCCCATTTGAATGGTTAGAGNGAACAACTTCAGCTCTCTCTGCCTGCCTTCATAGAAGTGCTCTAGCCCTCCGATCATTTTTGTGGCCCTCCTCTGGACCCCTTCCAACAGCTCCATGACCTTCCTGTGTTGAGGACTCCAGAGCTGGAGACAGCACTCCAGGTGGGGTTTCATGAGAGCAGAGTAGAGGGGTAGAATCACCTCCCTTGACCTGCTGGCTACACTTCTTTTGATGCAGCCCAGGATGCAGATGGCTTTCTGGGCTGCCAGTGTACACTGCCGGCTCATGCTGAGCTTCTCATCTGTGAGTCCTTCTCTCATCCACTCGCAAGTCCTTCTCCTCAGGGATGTTCTCCAGCCATTCTCTGCCCAAGCTGTGTTTGTGCTTGGGATTGCCATGACCCAGGTGCAGGACCCTGCACTTGCCTTGGTTGAACTTGCATGAGCCCACCACTCAAGCCTGTCCAGGTAGCATCCTTTCCCTCCAGCGTGTTGACTGCACCACACAGGTTGATGTTGTCAGCAAACTTGCTGAGGGTGCACTCTATCCCACTGTCCATGTCTTCAACAAAGATGTTGAACAGCACCAGTACTGACCCCTGAGGAAAACCACTTGTCACTGGTTACCACTTGGACATTGAGAAAAAGCGGGTAGTAGTCTGAAGACCAAATCAGGCTGGGGAGTTTCATAGCTATGTCCCTGACCCAGGTCCCACGGAAGCAGCACACTTCCCTAAGAACAGGGTCTGCTCAGCTTATTGAGCCCTCTGTTCCCCTCAGAAGGCAGTCACCTGTAACCCTTCTTTTCCTCTGTGTGGGTGTCATGGTGATTTGGGGAGTACACTTTTTTGACTGTGGAGGTATCTCTGCTGTAGATTGCTCCTTATCTACAACCTCAGTTGACCGGCTTTCCTCAACCAGAACCTCGTATCTATTCTTCAGTGGTAGCGGGGGTATAGAGGTGGGCAAGGGGGCAGTTTGTCTTCTGCCCTGACCATGAACTTGCCTTCACTCTTTTCCTTTAGGTTTCTGCCTTCTTGTTGACCAGAGCAGGATTCAGGGGCTCTGGGACCCTGGCTGCTTTCTTATAGGTACTCCTGCTTCTGTTTCCAGGTGGGCAGCACCTGGCTTGACCAGTCTATTTCTTGTTTGGCTTCCCTAATGCTTCTTAACCTTTCTACTTTCTGTCTCAGATCTGACACTGAGCTGAGCAAATTGATTACCTGTTCACAACACACACAGCAGTTCTAGTAGCTGCCACCTGGTACCAGTAAAAGGTTCTGGCCTTTTAAGGGACCTTAGAAAGTTTAAGGAACCTTAAGGAAATTTAAAAAAAGAAACCGTGACTAAAGTACTGAAAGATGCATTGGATAAAAAAAAATAATATTTCCAGAACTTTTCCACGGAAAAAAGAAAAACAACACATTTCCTAGAAAATTTGCATTTGGCAGCTGGATTTATTTTGTGCGCATGTTACTCAGCAAGAGGACTAAGTTTTGAACTAAGTTTACTCAGAAGGGGTATCCTGTAGAGCAATTCACAATAGAGCAATAGTATGCTGTGAATAGAGTCAAGAAATATAGGGCAAGAAATAAATCTATGTTACTAACAGAGACTAGTATGTGTTGCCTTTGTACATCTGCTTCATCTCTTAGCTTGTCATACATTTAAAACAAGACAGATTGCTGTAAGGGTCAGATTTTGTTAAATGAGAATAGAGGGAGACACAAGTAGGAGTGAAGCCTGTGCTAAAAGACCGCTATTTCTTTTTTGTGTGAGAGGAAAACTGCTAGTTTTCAAAACTAAGCTTACAGGATGAAGTCCCTGCTGAAGACTGCAACAAAGTCCCTCCACATAACTCTCCACTTGTTCTTAGTGCGGAAGATGATCATATATTCTAGCTAAAGAAGAAGACTATAAAGGAAGGATCCATGTGGATATATATGTATTAGGAAGCAAGGGTTAACTGAAACCTACCTTCATGGTCTGGGTTAGAGCACAGGAACAAAAAAGAGATGCGGGAGGCTTTTCCTAGCTAGGCAGGGTTCAGCTGAAGATAATTGTTTCTATTGTTTGTTTCCTTTGTTTTCCACACTTCCAGTCATTTAGCACCTGAGCCCCTCCACAGCATTTCCAGTATTCTTAGCCCACACCATCATGATTCATGCAAATAGAGCCTATTTATTAAGCAGAGAGAGAGAACTGTACACCCAAAGTGACTTTCTTCTTCATTTTATAAAAGAAGACATGCAAAATAAGATAAACACTCTGGATTCCAGTGAATTTTCTGCTTTTTAGCTGTTTGGGGAAAATGATTTTTATAGCAAGATCATCTTACTGATAACCAAGACACTTCTGGGCTGTATGTGGGGGTTGATTATTGTCACATGTAAGCCACCTAGAGAAATTAAAAGCCAACTCTGTGTTAATAAAACAGACCTCAACAGAGTCCTGTGTTTATTTGTTACCAGCCTATAAAAAAATCTTTCTTATTGCAACCACCAGACACAAGCACAGAAGCCCAAAGGGACATGTTATTCCACTGGCATAATAATAAAAATACAATGTCCGTTAATCATAACTGATTCACTGTCTCTGTCAGCAAAATCATCCATTTTGGAGAAGCCTGTGTACATTTTGAAGGGATTCGGAAGGCTCCATCATGCCAGAGAACCCCAGAAGTGGCAACTTCTAGCTCTTATCTTCAACACAACTATGTTCTTTGTCAAAAGACAAAATAAATGGGAGGAATGGTTGGAATAAAGGCAAAAGAAATCACCTCTGGAAAATTATTAAAGTAGTCCCTGGGATAAATGGGACCTGTTTCGGGCACAACTTTTGACAGTTTAGGAGAAAACCTACCATATATCCAGTGGTATCTAACCAGCTGCAGCTAATCTGTCAGCTTCAGGTCTTTGCATGGACTGTAGCCATACAGAAGCATAGGCTTTCAGCTTCCCATTGATGAGGCCTCCAACTGAAGGAACTCCGGGATAGCTCTAAATGGCTGGGCAACAATCTCTATGATGCTACACTCATTGTACTATTATTTAATGGCTTGGAAGTCAAGTTACCTTTTACAATAGAGAAAAACTTACTGTTCTTTGATTCTCTAGTAACATATGCTGTTTCATGCATAATATTTTTAATTTACTACTCATACTGTGATGAAAATAACTGATGTAAACTAGTAATAAGTTTATAACATGCAATAGAGTTAGATGATTAAAAGTTGCAAAAGCAGACGTTACACTTGAGCAGTGTAGCATTTATGATATTGGCAGGTCAGCACTGAGTAACTGTCCAGATACTTATGATGAACTGCAAATCATAAACTTCTGGCACTGAACTCTGGAATACTCTCAACTGATTTTTTCCTGATCTTGCAGTTCCCTCACTGGAAGCAAGGACAACAAGTTCCCATATAAGTACCATAAGTACCATAACAACGCTTGATATATTGTTAAACAGTCCTTATTGACTCAAGTTCAGCAATACTTATTTTAAAGCACTGAACAATTCCTAAATACATACTCTGCTGGGACTAAGAATGACTAAATGCTATCCAAGTTCTCAGAACTTTACTTAATTACAGCTCAGATTTCATTCCAGGGACTGATACAAACTGAAGGTACTACAGGAGGGAGACATTCTTTTGTGAGACTCAGTAGTGGCATCTCTGGCCAATATAGAGCAGTAATTGCAACAAATTCTCATGTAGTATTTTGATTTTAGGTTAGACAGTGGAGCACAAGAGACTTGTGGCTTCAGAAACATGCATTTGAAATGGCTGAGAAGAAACTATTTTTTGCTGCAAAACCGAAATTGAGTTAAAACATGCTTCTCTTAAGATGTCATAAGCTGAATCAAAACCAATTTGGTAGTGTTCAAGTTTCCTAGTTAATAAAGAAAATGTAATTTCATTTTGAGGGTGGTAGCTAATCTAAAGCACACAGATCACACAGATGTGTATTAACTTCCTGATCATGGAACTTGATTTAAAGTGGGGCTGGCAGGGGGTTGGTGGAGAGTGGGGATTAGAGTTTGCATTTATAAATGTTCATAATTGAGAAATGCAATATTGCTTCCCTGTTTGTGCATAACAGTGTTGAGTCTTAGTTCCTAAAAGTCTATTTATCTCCCCTGAGTTGGTAGTTCCAGATGAGCAATTGTGGCTTTATAAGGAAGGCTAGAAATGTACTTCTAATCTTTATCCAGAGAAATCTGTTGTTTCCAGATGGAAACCAAGAAGCTTCACTACTTTTTTTGAAGTAAAGGTTTGAGAAGAGAGGAGAATGAACCACAACCCCAGCAGAGCTGTGGCATTTGGAGCCAGCTGAGAAAATGCGCCCAGACTTAGGAATTCATAGAATCATAGAATAGTTTGGATTGGAGGGAACTGTAAGGATCATCTAGTTCAAACACCCCTGCCATGAGCAGAGACGTTTTCAACTATATCAGGTTGCTCAGAGCTCCATCCAACCTGACCTTGAATGCTTCCAGGGAAGAATTCCCCCATGGAAAGAGAGCATAATTTTTTCAGAAGTCAAAACTGAAACACTGAAAGCAAACCTGGACAATGGGTAAATGTTTTATACCAGTGCTTTGTACTCAATGTAGGTAAAATCCCTGAGCACAACTAGGTGAAGTTGAGGAATTTTCTGCTCCAATGATGTCTCCTTTACTAGAACCTTTAACACCTCATTGAGCCTTACAGATCCGTGACTTACCAGTGTGGGCAAAATTTCTTTGTGAACCACTTCATCTAGTAAATCATCATAATGTCCTCTACAGATGTTTTTCATTAAGACTAATTAATTTATTCTAGGGGACTAATGCAACAAAGATATTATGCATGCATACATTGTTTCTTAATAACAAGAAAATCTATTCTGAACATAATAACATATTTAACATCCCTACTTCTTGCCCAGCAGATTCCAATTCAGGGACAGCCTGTCATTTAGACATATACTATATATAGAGAGTGCATTTTGCCTTCATGTTCTATAATTTTCATTATAGAGAGACAAGAAACTCAATCATCCTGAAGTTTAATTTTGATTTAAAAGCAAAGCAACTGTCCTCACTTAGCTTTTATCTCTCTGCATTTAAATCAAAGCTTTAAATTGAGATAATAACTAGAAACTGGTCCTGTGGCTTTGTTCATACCCAAGTAAATTTTTATGTTCATGCCTCTAATAGTGTTACGTTCAATAATAAGCATGGTCATATTTTAATTTGTAAGAGAACAAGTATTTTTATAGGTTATTTTTTGATGTTTTTTTTTCATTTTTATACTCTTCCACTGGAAAATTTAAGAACATGGTCTATTAGAGGATATATCCCACTATGACAGGTATTTAGTGTCTGATTCAAAGAAATTTCTCTAAGTTCTTGCCCATCCAGTCATTTTTACAGGCAACCACCTTCAAGCATGTGGTATTGCTAATTATGAACCATAATTAGAGGTTACCTTAACAGTCAGTCAACAGGTTGTTTGCAATGTAGATCATGAAGCACTTAAGGAAAAAAATATGGCTACAATTTTTAAAAATATTTTTTAGAAAGCACCCTTTTCCAGCCCACTGCTTTACAAACTCTGAGACTAGGTAATTTTTAAATGGTGCCAGTGTTTACCATACTTTTGCATAATTTCTGCTCTAGATATTACTGTTCCTTATATCATCTGAGATGGCTACACAAATTCATATCCTGTGACATTACATCAAAGATCACAGTATTGCTCTTTTTTATATTGCAGAGAATATAGTGAAACAAATAACAGCTGGATAGACTGGCATACTTGTCAAAAACCATCATCATGATCTAAAAGAGGGAAAGCAAGTAGGGAGATTGCAATGGTAAAGTTTCTTTAATTGTAACATGTGGACACTGACGCTATGTTGATAAGAACAGGACATATGACAGAATGCATATGTAACATTAAGGTAATTGAAAATTGTCTGTAGTGTTTGTCAACATTGTAGCCCTATCCTCTCCGATTTTCCTTTCCACTCAGGGATTTTGCTAGATTCTATATATCCCTTCAGCACAGCAGCATGATTCAGGTATTCCAGAAACTAGGAATCACCCTGAGCAGAATGATTCCTTCTTTCTGACAATACCTTCTGATCTTAGAAGGCAAAATGGCTGTTAATGTAATGAGCAGGTGTCAGGCTTTGACTATATAAGGTGTAACTCTTCCTGCTTAACCTGATGGGATTTTTAACAGATACAATTATTTTGAAAAGCAGACAACTGACAATAAAGCCTGAATGCTATTTACACTCCTGTATAGTTATATAGATGTGATATCAACACATCAGTCAAGTACGGATCAAATTAACTATTAAATTTGCAAAAAATCCCCCAAACCCAGTGACAAAATTCTTGCATGATCCTCTCTCAGTCAATAACAAATGGACACCATTTTTCCTGGTGTTGCTGCACAACATCTTGTATTGGAAATGCCAAATAACAATAAGTAATAAATTATACTTTTTACTAATTACATGACAAATGCATTCTAATAAAGATGCAGAGAACACTGACAGAGTCCAATTTGTTCTAGCTAAGGAAAAAAACCAGCCCAAAGGCTTTACTTTCCAAACTTTGTTTTCTCTTTTTACTGTATGTTTTTTGTAAACAAAGGTTCTTCATACCATGTGCAAATAGCTATCCAGGAAAATGGATGTCTAGCAGCATGTACTCACACCAGTCAGTCTTGCTGGAGAAGGTTTTAGTTAAAGTGCTGTTTAAGAATTCTGTATTGTAATTCTTTTTAAAGCAATATATGTAAAATTCAAGAACTGTATATAGCTTGAGGATAATGCGTTATGACACAGATTTGAAGGTATTTTCTTTTGTTTGGGATAATCTGGTTTTTTAGAAGGAATTGGTTTTGCTTCTTATATATTGAGACCAAAGACAGAATGTATGCTAGGGGATGCCAAAGGTGAAAGGACTGTAGAACACTATAATACAAAGTTAAATTTATTTGAGAAAAAGAACCCCCACTTCTTTGTCAAAACTGTGTTTAATAGTGTGATTTATAAACACTGCACACACTTTGCATTAGTTAGGCACTGCTGACAAAAACTTCTTTTTGTGTTTTTTCTCCTAATCTGTGAAAAGACAATACGAATGCTTATGGAAGAGCTAAGAAAAACTATTAAAACACCAATAAACAATTTAAATTCTCCAGCTGCAAATATGATGTAGATATGCTTTCAGTTTTATCTGTGAAGCCTGTAACATCTGGGCAGAGAACTGAAGAATAAAAAAATGCAAAACTGAACTGAGCAACCCAGATGGGGACAAGGTCAGGCAGTTCTTTTATGTGTTTTAAGAAGACAAAATAGCAAATTCACTAGGAAGCCTGAAAAAAGCAGGCTTCAGAACTGTGATCTCTCAGGAAAAAAATAGCATGAAAAAAAATATAATTGCTGAGTCTTGACAACATCCAGCCATAAATCATGGTCTCAGGGAAAGATTTCAACTTTGAAGAAAATGATCTTGTGAACTTGTGTGTGATAAAACCTCTTGATGCTTCAGACATTAGAAAGTTTCCATTCTCCCTAGAGCTGTTCTGTAACCAAGATCTCAAGCCCTTTAAAAGTGTAATAAAAGTGCTGCTTTAGAATGGATTTAATTTTTCTATTTCTTCATGTAAATGACATAAAATGTGTATCACCACACTGGCTTATGTAATGCAGCTGTAGAGAAGTTGGATTGCAGAAATACTAGGTATCTGCACATGTAGCTATTTTCCTCACTAGGAAAGATAAAAGATTTGACAGGAAGCTGTTTCAGGCTTTTGCTGCCATAGACCAGATTTAACTGCAAGGAAAGAGCGAGCACCCAGGAGCAGTAGTTTGTCATTGTTGAGGTACAAAGAAGAAATTTTGGCTACTGAAAAATAGTCTGAGGTGAAAAAGATAGATCTGGGAATAGACAGCCTAATTTTAGTCCCCTAGCAAATCTCCACCTAGATACAAAGATTCATGGGGAAAATTAGGTGTGTTAAAGGGAGCAGAATGGTGAGCAAGATGATGCCTACTTTAGATACAGAAAATGCTCAGGAGATGAGCTGAGTCAAAAAGTATCTTAGACTGCTTTCTATAGTTTCTATAGTCTGGTGTGTCAGCCACTCCTCCCAGTTTGGTGTCATCAGCAAACTTCCTGATAGTGCACTCTACTCCCTCATCAAAGTCATTGATGAGTATATTGAATAATACTGGGCCCAGTACCGATCCCTGAGGGACTCCACTACATACAGGCCTCCAACTAGACTCTGTCCCATTGACCACAACTCTCTAGCTTCTATTCTTCAGCCAGTTCACAATCGAACTTACTACCCTACGGTCCAGTTTGGCTGCAAGGATGCTGTGGGAGACGGTGCTGAATGCTTTACTGAAGTCGAGATAGACCACATCCACTGCTTTACCACCATCTATCCACCTGGTTATGTCTTCATAAAAGGCTATCAGGTTGGTTAAGCCTGACTTTCCCTTGGTGAAGCCATGGTGTCTGCCTCTTATGACCTTCTTATCCTTGATACGCCTAGAGACAGCACCAAGGATAAGTTGTTGAACTTCTTAAGTTACATTAAACAAAGGCGAACAGAAAGATAACAATCAGACTATTACATTGTCATGCAACATTATCTAATATCTTGTCAAGATATACATATTTCCGTATGTGCATTACAAACATTTAAAGGGAGGCCAATGGTCTGGTTTTGTCCAGGTCAAAAGACTGACAAAGTCTGTCCTATCTCAAAGCAGTAGAATAGGACATTTGAAGTAAGATATGAGTTCAACCACATCTCTAGAGAAGACAATAAATAACAAAGATGCTTTATTCTTTCTGTCTGGAATTTCTTGTTTTCCAGGCACCCCTGGAAATTCAATCAATGACTGACTGAACGTGGAAAAATACCTTTATTTTTGTCATCAAAAGTAATTGCTACAGATATGGACAAGGGACAGTGGAAGGACAACTGAACTATCAGAGTCTCATCTAAGTCTATTCTGTTGAAAAAAAAAAAAAATTGATGCCTTTCTCTTGGAACATTTATGCAAAATAACCCCTGCCTTCCAATTCTTTCTTGCCTTGGTGGAGTATCACTTTTTGTCAGCATTTCCTTAGAGTGGCAGTGGCCATCATCCACACATACAAATTGTTAAGTAGTAAACACTCAGCATTTCACTTAATGTTTTTCTTCTGTGGCTTACTAGGAGCTGCATTCATTCTCTTCTCAGCTAGTCATCTGAGACCTATGTGACTGTTCAAAAATGCTTCAACAAAAAAAGCTGCCCCATCTTACTGAAGCTACAAAATAGCTTTTTTGGTAGGATAATGTCCAACAGCAATGTGAATTTGTGGTTTCCTGGAGTTCCAAGAGTTGGCTTAGGCTTGCCTGAATGCTAAAACCATTTTGTAGCCTAATATTCAAATGACTCTGGTTATTGATCAGCTAGTAATCACCAGCTAATTTTAATGACCTAACTTTAGCACTATGTCCTGGTTCCAGGAGGGACAGAGTTAATTGTCCCCTGGCTCTAGCAGGGGCACAGGTCTCCCATCCCCTGTTAGCCATTCCCAGGGGGTAGCCAGGAGCTGGCTGGGAAGGGGAGGGGGTCAGGAAGTTGGTGGCAGCAGCCTGATGTCCGGGGTGCGGTCGGTATCATAATCGTGTTTTTATACTTATTCATCCATGTTACTGTTACTGTTTTGTTGTTCTGTTAACCTGCCTTTGTCCCAACCCACCAATTTTTCCTTTTTTCTTCTGATTTTGCCCTTCCAGCCGTGGAGGGGCTCAAGAGAGCTGGTGCCACGTGGTTCTTTATTGCCGTGTGAGGCTAAACCATCACGCGCTTAGACCATTTAGAAAACTTCAGACACTTTAGAAATCAAGCTATCAACATGATACATATTTTTCAAGAATTAGTGATCTGGCTTAGTGCCATAGCGTTACTTAAGAAGTATTAAGAAAACATTAAAAAGCAATATATCAGGACACTCTTGTAAAATTATGCATACACATTTTTATGCACAGGTGTACTTGTAAAGGAAGCAGATTCTGGTTTCTTAACAGTATTTGAGATGTACATGCATGCATTTTATACAGATATATAATTATTTGAGCAACTACACCCATTCCCTTATTAACCATGAATGTGGCCTCACCTCATGATGGAACTTCTACAATGGTTAAGGCGTCCAATCCATACAATGAGCTGAAATAATGAAAGAATTTGCTTCAAAGAACCTGAAACCTGGAAACATCATAGTTGCATACTAAAAATTAAAATATTTTCACTGAAGTTGTGCTGACCAACAGCTGACTGCTGGTAGAAAATCAATGTGTATTTTTGCATAGGTACACAGGTACAAATATATCCTTCATTTCAATGGAGTGCAAACACAAGACTGCCTTCTTGTATTTTAAAATAAATAGGAAATCCCTTAAGAAATATATTAAAAGGATTGAAATGTAAAGCTATTAACATTGTATAAAGGTAGGGTCTGGTCCCCACTTTGTTAGAATTAGGGGATAAGATATTTTGTTGAGAATTACTGGATAATTTTTATTTAGGAAGTATATTTTCTGGCTGCTAACACAAGATGTTCATCTATCATTTTCTATTTTCATTAACTATTTTATAAGATTTTTGTATTTTGCTGTGCATATCTCTACAGAGAACTGTAATTAAATTTGAACTTCTTCAGATACAGAGATTCCAGTGTGAATGCTGGTTTGCTCACTAAGAGAGCCAACTCAACAACCATACTTCTCCAAGTATCACTGTAGGAAGAATGGCAATCAATGGCCAGCAGAAAGATGTTATGTGGAAGAGAGAACTGTTATCATTCATGGAAGCATAATTAGCTATTAATAAATGTAAAGCTAATCTGTTTTTCTTAGTAGCTGAGGCACTGAAGGTCTCTATATTTGCAAATGGGAAGTAACACTTTAAAGTTGATGGATGAAAGTGATTTTGCCCTGAGGGATTTCAACATAAATCTTTGAAAAGTTCTGCTTCTGAAACATGTCATAGAAAGTACTGCTGATTTTCACTGAATGAAATATTGCTTAAGGTTATTACCAGCTCATCTTCTGCCAACTCAAATTCCACAAAGTTACATCTTTAAATACTCTGTATTTATATCTCAGTTCTTCTGCAGAAGTAATTTAATCCAAATGTTATGCTACTTACATGAGCTTGGGTTTTAAGGACCAGAGATTTTTTTTTTAAAAATAAAACTTAAACTTTGCCTCTTGATAAAAGTTTGCAATCAGGATAGAGGTCAGGCTTACTTAATCATGGTCTGAAAACAAAATAAAATATAAAGAAGCTAAGTTCTCGCTGTTATATGTACTGCACTTCTAAAGCAAATGAATGCCATGAATAAATTGTATTAACTGTTCCTATCGGCAAGTATAATTGAAATGACATTGACACGTATAGCATGGATAATTCAAATTGCTGAAAGCATTTGATGATATCCTGGGTAGCAAATTAGTTTACATGTTTAGTTGAAACATAAACAGATGCTCAACAGAGATTTTTAACCTTTTTGCTCATGGAAAATAAATCTATGTACTGTATTCAATATTCAATAATCTCTTCTATATTCTATTCTATAATACATTTTATTTTGTAAATCAATTATTAAGACAGTACATTTAAAATAGTTTCTCATTTTCCCTTGCTAATTTTGTTACTTTTATTACTCCTACTTGTTTCATCTTGCAAAATTAAATTTTGATCCTGCAAACAACTGAGCATGTAACTACTGTTTTGCAAAATAAGGGCCTAAAACACCTTGATGAGGAAGGGTAAGAGGTAGACAGAGGTACTGAATAGATTAATCCATTCCCAATCCAATCCAATCCATGCAAATTCTGGAAGCATGTCCAAAGCATTGCACACTTAACAAAAAATCTTCCATTGGCTTTTTTGGGGAGACACATGTACCCAGTCTCATGAGTTAGTCATTATGATTTAAAAAAAAATAAGCAAGCACATGCTACACTCTGAAAGTCATTGAAGAGATGCAAAATTCAGTCAAGTAAGGCAAAGATCAAACTTAAAGAATGTGCTGTTATTTTTGTCTGTGAAAGTTATTTCAAAAAAGAATTATGGAGAAACATGGAGATAATTGATAGAGGACCACATGCTAGAAAATCTAAGTTTTCTTGGCACTTGTGGTGGTCAAAAAGGTACCTCCCTATAGATTCCCAGGCCCCCAGGTATATTACTCCCCAAACCAAACCTCCAGATCTGTTCTACAGAAATAATTCAAGTAAGTACAATTTAAGCATTTTTCTCTCTCTTGTGCAAGCGACTTGAAACTAACTCACATATTCTGTGGAGTGAAAACATATTCATGGGTTATTTTCACGGAGCTGCTTGCAGGCCGTCTCTCTTTGTTCATCTTGTGTATTACACTCAGGATTCAGGATATGTGACCCCGCACAGCAGACTGGGGTGCCTGGAAATTGACATTACAGTGTGCATGTGCACAGGCTCCTTACAGCTTCAGTCCTAGGACTACAACATGGGCTACAAATACTATTTTTTTAGTTCAAAATCAATTTATTTTCAGTCTTTTGAGACAGTAAGTCTGTATGCACAAAATCGGAGATAAGACCAAAATCTGGCCTTTTTCTGCCCTTGCTATTGTGAAACAGATATGCTTTAAAATTATAGTTTTCTCCGTAGCACATAGATGAAGAAGTTGGCTCTTCTGGTCTATTATACATAAATAATTAAAATGCTTTATTTTATTTATTAGATTTAACACTTTTTCCACCTCATCTTTTCTTTACTCACATAAAATGCTTAAGGCATAGTATTTGTAGCTTGCTCTTGTTAAAAATTGCTCCATTTGATTAGCAAAGAGTAAAGTATAGCATGTTATCCAAATATTTAGATAGAAGAGACTCGTACATTTATGATATGTGAACCCTGAATGGTTTATGATGCTGACTGCTGCATCATGCTGGCTAAGGTTAATGATACCACAATAAACACTAAACTTTTCAAGTTCTCTATGTGGGTTTATTATGACCATATTGTTTTTTGTTCTGCACCACCCAGAAAGGTTTCAAGCAAATAAAATTTATGGTAATTTGTCACATTTTAGAGTGTTCTGTTTTCAACTCCCATTTTCTCCTTCTCTCCCGTGCTTTACACCACATCCAGCAAACTTGGAACAAAGAAAAAGTTAAAATTTTAACTAAAGTATTTTATATTACTGATAATTTGATTTGTTTCTTGCTGTTCATGCCCTCATGAGCAAGCTTCATTTCTAGTTTAATTCCAGTTTGAAATTGGGCTAAATAGCAACTAGAAGAAGATCACTCTACTGTACATCAGGATGTTCCTCATCAGCTCTCTAAAACACCTTTCCCTGTGTGAAGTAGGCTATTACCTGCAGAAAGTCAAGTAAGTAATGAAAAATTAATTGTTAGTCACAGTTCTGTATACTTATTCACCTGCTCTCTAATTATGTGTTTAAAAACTCAAAACCAAAACCCACCTCCATCTAAACTGTGACAGTAACACTCAATAAACTAGCCTATAGTCCATTTGAAGGAAATAACTGTATTTCTATTAACTGTTCATTTTACCATCAAAAATTACTGTAAAGCATTGGCCAATGCTGTACAAATTGATAAGTTCTCAATTGCTTAGCAGTTGCCTAAGCATGCTCTACTAAACTAAAGGTACTACTTGAATTATTTCAGTGGGGGCAGTAACTGAGCAACTTTCCAGAGGTTCCACCTACATATGGAAAAACATGTACATAAAAGATTAAAAATATATTATATGTGAGAATTATCTAGTACTCCATATTGTAAGGCTGAGTTTTCAGTTTTTAATAACTTGGAAAAACTTAAATATTTTGAACTGAAATTTTGAGCTGACCTTTAGCCTTGGGATGAGCTTTTTTTGAAAATTTCAGAAAAAACAACACAGTTATTTCCAAGAATGAAACCAGTGGCAAACATAAGTTTTTATCCCTGTGTGAAAAGTCAGGTAATATTTTTTTTACTGAAATCCTCATTCTTTGGAGCAGGGTCTTGATATGCTACAGAATGATGACTTGTGGGCCAAGAGCATAACTTACTCCTCAAATTAAATTAACCTACAAAACTTTGTAAAGTGCTGTTCTCACAATCTGAATTTAGAGTCATTATCTCTGGCTAGGTTAAACTGAGTCTTGCTCAAAGGAAACTTTTTTCTTCTCATTGTAGTTCAAGTAACCAGGACGCAGAAGTAATCTTTGTAGGCATCATTTGGGCCAAAGATGCATTTGTCAGGAATAGAAGAAATGAGGTATGTTGTGAGGTATAGAAAGTGTTTCACAAAATCCAAGAAAAGGGGAAGCAGGACTCTGTGAACCACTGGAGATGAAAAGCAAAACCAAAGACTAAAAGAAAACTCCTTAATGTACCCTACATTATTCTGGGATTGCATGTAAAGCACAGGAAAAGGTAATGGGGAGTCTGGAGAGATGAGGCTTTGACCTGATAACCAAGAAGACAAAGACTATACTGGAAAAAAAACGGATTGAGACCATAAACAGAAAAACAGATATCAGATTGGACAGATATCAGAAATAGAAGTCAGGCAGGAACGGAAAAATCATTAATAAGCTCTCTGGGATAAATGAAATCTTTCTTGGAAAAAAGTGAAGGCAACAGGCTGAATCACTAAAGTGAACGCTTAAGTTTTGGTCTTGAACTCCAAGCTTGAAATTTCACAAGTCTGTTGTCACCCAATATCTGTAAAATCTGAAAGCCTGTCAGAAGCCTGTGTGACTGATGGGATCCTAAGGGTCCTAATGTGAAGGATGATAAGTATGGGCATAAAGATGGTGCCACATTAACAGTCTTGCTGAGTCCTCTGAGTTTAGTAGGATATGATCTATATGTTAACATTTTGTTAACATAAATTTTCAAGTCATGTGCACATCATTCAGGGAATGTTAACGTGAAGGATGCCTTTACATTCCTAATTCATTCTTGATCTGAGTATTTATTTTAATTTTTCTGAAATGATCACTAATTCTCTCCATGCTGTACATCTCTCAGGTCACAGGACAAATTTGTTACAGGAGCATATATTGCTTGTGTAAAAAAAAAGAAAACAGATTTCTACAGGAATGGTCATTATTTGCAAAATTTGAAAGACTGTTTAATAAATAAAGAGGGCAAAGAACAAAAAAGAGAGGATGGGTTCCTGGTTAAAGTAACAATGATATCCTGGAACACTCTATTTCCTATTTATCTTTTCTAAAGAATTCAAAAAAACCCAAACATTTTACAGGTAGTCATTGATTACGCAACTGTTCCTTGAGGTTTGCAGAATTCTTTTCAGAAGTGATATGCTGTCATATTTTCAACTAAAATTGTTCTTGAATATACAAGGAGTTACACAATAATAGCTGTAAAAACTAAAGTTTTTCATATTTCATTATAGCATTCAGAATTAATGAATAATTTTGACCATTATCTCTCTCTGACTCAGCTTACTATTTCTAAGTGGGGCATATTGCTACTGCCTTGCTTTTATGAATCATTGTGAAAGGAAAGGAGTAGTTATGAAGCACTGAAACACTAGTTGTGATGGATGCCACAGCAAAGCCTGTCTGGACCCAATAACACCTCCATAAAAATGGGGGATGACTATAGTTAATGATAGTTAATGATTAAGTGAGAGGTTATCCCTGCTCTGTGCTGAGAGAGCAATTCAGGATTTTATCATAACTCTGCACACAAAAGCACAAACCGACAAAAGGTATCCATTAAATTTGCCTAGATGTCCTTAATGCTGATTTTAGCATTCTTCAGTGCTAATAGCAGATTTTGAATATGCATTTGATACACAGAATACAGACATGTACATGTATTTTTGCATATAAAGTATCATCATTACCTAATATGTGTTAAAGAACTAACAGCTATCTGCTGGGCTGATTACCTGATGACAGCAGAGACAGGCAAGCCTCCATACAAATACATGTGCCACCATAATGAAGCGTGCAGGTTATTTGCCTATCTAGGCTATTTTGACATTAAGCACATTCCTTAAAATGATGGGAAAGATAGATGGGAAAGGTAGACAAATGGCACTCTGTTTATAAGCAATAATTTAAAATACCTTATGAATAATTATATAAGCGTAGTGTATAGTTCTTTTAACTTCCTTTTTTTTTCCACAATGCATACTTTCTTCCTATGATATTTAGCTTGGACCACAGTGTTAAGGGCACTGGCTCTATTTTTGCACTTAAAACAATTCATATATGGAACGCCTACCAACTGTGGTCCCTATGTACTGTTGTCATAATAAAAGCCAGTGCAGCTGGAGCTATTTAGGTGACTAGCGTAATCTGACTAGCTCTTTCAGTTTTCCAGAAAATGTCCTGTACATCTTGTTCTTCTTGGGCTTCAAATGCCATGGAAACAGTCTATTTTTCAATATTTCCATGCTCCTTTTCCAGTCTGGACTGAACTCTGAAGAGCAAAGGCAGTACAAAGCACAGCACAAAGAGGCAGCTGGAATGGTTACAGAAATTTACACATGAGTAGGTATAAAGTTATGGATCTTTCAAGAGCTTCATAGGATTTTATCCTCTTCAGAAGGAATTTTGAAGATGTTTATTAATCTTGGACAATCATAATTTGAGTATCAAAGTCTTAGAAGTGTCTATATGGACGCAAGATTCCATCGGGATTTATCACAATGCATTGGTGCCTTGGAGGAGGGACTTTGGTTTTTTTTTTTTTTGTGCCAATGCCGAATTCATATTAGGAACAACTAGATCTGAATTTAAAACAACTCCAGACTAAATCTATTTTGTGAATACAGTCTGGAGCTTTGTATTCATAGCAGTAGCGAACTGAACTGTCAAATACAAATATTGCATACGGCAACCAGTAGTGAAGGATTGATTAAAATAGCAAAGAGCATCAACATTTTAGTGGAAATAAAAACCATCTAGAATATGAACTGGGTAAGTTAATTGTTAAATTTTCTCTTTTGTGCCTTATTAACAGTTCTGTGGGTAAAAAAATTTACCAAAGTGCAGTCATTCATCAAGCATTGTCAACAGAATCATCAGGAAATGATAGGACAAGGGGCAATGGTACAAGCTGGAACATAGGAGGTTCCACTTAAATATAAGGAAAAACTTCTTCACGGTGAGGGTGACAGAACACTGGAACGGGCTGCCCAGAGAGGTTGCGGAGTCTCCTTCGCTGGAGATATTCAAAACCCACCTGGACACATTCCTGTGTGTGACCTGATCTAGGTGTTCCTGCTCTGGCAGGGGGATTGGACTAGATGATCTTTCAGGGTCCCTTCCTGATATTCTGTGATTCTGTGAAATAAGTCTGGATTGTTTACTTTGGTGTGTAAGTACCATTGTTCCTGTTTTCCACTATTCTTGTGTTAGTTTGGAACCAACTAAACAGTCCTGAAAAAAAAAAAAAAAAAAAAAACAAATTAAGGGGATGAAGATTTACTGGAGAAAAGAGGAGAGGAAGGACAGATGAATGGGATAAATTACAGAAACCTTATAAAAAAAGTTCAGAAAAAACCCCAAAGTCATAGTTTATTGGTCCTGACTATTCAGCATGCAACAATAGTAAAAAGAAATCACAGAAATTTGGATACATTTCAGACTTATCTGGCAGAAAAAAAAAAGCTGACATATTTGCAGTGAGTGCTATTTAGAGTTTGTTCAGCTTAATAGATATCCCATTGAGAAGACAAGTCGGCAACTTTGAGAACTACATCTGTGCTTACATAAAAAAGCAGTTTGGAATTTATTCAAGGAATTGCTTTGTATGCAAAAGGTCAATTGGTTTATAGCATGTGTTCTTCTCAGCCATAATAAGGAATATTTAATGTAGTGAAGGAGCAAAGGCATACATCTCCAAATGAAAGTACGCATATTATCTCTTAAGAAAAGTTGATTCTATTTTAATGTGCTTTACGGAAAAGAACAAACTATCAGAAATGGAGCAAATGGCAAAGTTTCTTCTCTATTAACTGAAACATGTGAAAAAGTGAACTATCCAAGGTGAAAAAGATAAATTCCACATTGCCAAAGAAGAGTATAAAGAGTAATGCAATATTAATGTGAAATGGGTAACAGTAGGAAAGTTCTAGTTGCAGTATGTAAATCCAAATGTCTACTCTCCATTTTTCACTTATTAAGTTGGGCAAAATCAGAGAAGGGAACTCAACACACTCAAAAGCACATGCAATTTGACAAGTTTACTCTAAGAGCATATGCACCAACACACCACATAGAACAAAGCAGCTTTATGCCTGATTTAAAACAACACTACTTTTTTCCCTGCTCTTCTAACACCTCCTAAATAAGCAATTCTTGAGGTTTTTTAGAATCTATTTCCTAACCCTGAAGAACGTTTTATGTAGCGTGTCACAGTATAACAGACATTGTGAATTATGCTATGAAATAGGTGCAGAATCTGATACAGCTGCATAGGTGTCCAACACAATTCAGCAGGTTGAGACTTGAGTGGACTATAGTGGTCATTGCTGAACTGACTTAATAAGTACCCTTTTCATCTGCATCTCAATTTTATATTTCTTTTTTAATAATTTTCACATACTAAACCTTGCCAAAAATACCAGATTTACTTGATTCCTCAGTCAAACCATAAATTACTAAGTTATTTCCTGAAGATCTTTGTGTCTTTCTTGAGCTTGTCTTGAATTTTGGGCCTATTGTTTAACCTATATCCAAACCGAGATAGTTCTTTTTCCCAAAGTTTCCCATACCAATTCTGTTGGATCTGCCTTTCAATGAACATGCATGATAATAGGAATGCCAAGACTGTGGAAAATCTATAGTCTGTCTTTTGTTTTCAGGAGAAATTACAACTCACTCCAAAAAAAGAACTGCTTTGAAAATATGTATGTACATAACCTGGAACCATTTCAAACACCTTTTTGATGCATTTGAAAGACTGTATTTCAGATTTCAAATTTTGATAATGGGATGAAATACTGCTTTCCTTTTCAGCACTGTAAAAGCAGTAATTTTTATTTTTTTAAATGGCTATTTATATGAGAAGCAACTTTGATATAACAGCATTTTCTGCCAGAAAATTATATATTATATAAGTATATAGTATATATTATATTATTGTTGTAATTAGAACAATAATATTGTATATTATTTGTAGTTATTTTTTTTTATTGTTTAAAGTCATTGACTAAGCTTTACTTCCTGTAACTAGTGCTTGTTGAAAGGAAGCAACTTACCAACACCTGTAATTTTCTTACAAATTGGTTTTTAAAGACTTTTATTTTTTAAGTCCTTCAGTTACTAGTAATCTGTAGGATGCTACTGCTGGCACATGAAAGGACTTGGCTTGATACTACAGCCAACATTTTAATAACTAATGTGGAAGTTCCTATCTGGAAGGAGGTGGTTAAAATGCAGCTAATTTTTCAAAACAAGTGCAGTCATTGTCTGAGAACTCATTTACAGTGATTGTAAACATTACAGTGATTGCTGCCAGTCAGCAGCAGCTATTGAACAAGGAAAAGATGCAAAGTCTGTAATAAAAAATAAATTTTTTTGCCCGGAGAGTTTTGCTATAAGTGTTTAATAGGCGAGTAGCTAGCTTATCTACTAGTGTTTGCATTTATCCTTTTTTTTAAACTTGTTATTAGAACTGATATGAGAGGTAGACTCCCTTGATGAAAAGGTTACATGAGCCATACTACTCATAATTAAGAGCCAGAAAGGGAGCCTCAGTTTTGTTTTCCGGAACCATATGTTGCAGTAATAATATACGAAGTCTAATTCTGTTTTTTTTTTATTGCATTATTTTGTTCTCCACACAGCTGTACCACATAGAATCTATCAGCCTCACTGAGACACACAAAATGGAAAGGCTGGAGCTACACAGAAAGCAGTGTACCTAAGCATCTGAAATGTTATAGTAAAGGACAGTTCAAATAGGTGAAACAGAGGATTACTCTAAAGCAAACAGAAAGTTGCTTTGGTTTGGTTTGTACTACAAAAGCACACACAGAGTGCTCAGTGGGATCAGGGAAGGAAATAACAGCAGGCCAGCTAATCTATCTGGAAAGCCAGTTTCTGAGTCTGCTCTGGATGTTTGATGCTTTTTAATGTCAGCAAAGTTATTGGGTGGATAACATAACCTTGAAGTCTGGGACCAAGATGGGTTAGTAAACCAATGTGGACAAGTCAAGATGAAAGTGGCAAAGTTGTTTATTCAGATGATCTCTCAAACATATGAAAGGAGTGCTGCAAAGGAAAACTAACGGATGGACTCAGTCAGGGAGGACAGAGAGAGTGTACCTGCTGCTTGGTGTCAGCTGCTTGCAGCTTGATGCCATCAGCTTGATTTCAACACCTATTCCCAACTGTTTCCACTACAGCCATGTGTGCTCATGCTAGACACAGCCCTAAAAGTGAAAAGCAATCCATAGAAGGGTCATCTCTTAGGTGACATATTCATTTCATCTCAGTTGCTTTTTCCAGGTCTCATAACAGAGTACAGCACAGAGTCCTCCCAAGCAGAATTTATCTTTCTCTCTCTCAAAACAACCCTAATAAATCATCCAGTCAACAATTCTAGATTTTGAGTTCTCAGTAGAGAAACAGCTCTACAAGAAAACTTGATCAGTACATTTCAACTTTATACTTACTAAACTTGTTCTAACAGACCCAAGCCTTTAGTCAACTTGTGAATTACTGACATATTTGAAAGGGTGTCATACTTAGTTTTCATGCCTGAATCCATGAATGCTTTGAAAAAACTCCCTTGCACCTGTTCTGTGTGGAAAATATAGGGCGAATAGAAGAGAGCTTTGATCTTTTTTTTAGACTATGTGGGGTGCTTACTTTTAAGAGTCTCAATCTCGCATAGACCTGTTAGGAGAAATTCTGGAATTTAAAAATGTCAGAAGGATGCCCTAAAATATAATCTATCAGCTAAATTCACAAGCTCAGTACTAACACTGTTTAGGAAGACAGTTTTGCAACAACAGCATTGTTAATTGCTGTTACTGCTGCAGCAGAATTGCAGTGCCTCTATAACACACACATTTTGAAAAACCTACAGCAGTTTACACGAGAAAGATCACACAAAATATCACATTAGTTTTGGATGAGATATGTCAAAGATTTAATAGTTCTCCAGCAGACTGTAATGCATCATAAACCAGAAAAAAAAAAAATAAAAAAATTCATCCATACATACTTTTAAGAGGAACTGAAACAAGTAAAAAGATTAGGCTAGAACTCATATCTGATTTCATGTACATGCAAAGATTTCATTTATAGCTGGCTTTTATCCTACTGTCTTTATTCCTAGAATTAAGTCCAAAAAAATCCACTAGCATCTAACAATACAAACATTCCGGTCACAAACTGCCTTACTAGCATCTACATTGTGACCAAAAAGCCTAGAAATTTATCATTTTTTAATTAAATAAAGAAGAGTTTAATAGGAACTTAATAGAGATAATGTCTTCGCTGCTTGTGTTTCCAATCCTGCCAGTTAAATTGCTATACAAAATATAGGATTGACTTCAGGATTTAACGAAAGCCACAAGCACAAAACTATGAGGTTTAGACCAGAAATTTTTACCTCCCTACTGAGCACAGTTTAAAAATAAGAACGAGGAAACAGAAACATGGTGACTTGTTCAGTCTCATTGAGTGAAATACTCAGACCAAGTAATGGACAGAATTTGGCCCACTGAGTTTGAATCAAAATGAATGCAAAAATAGTTATAAAACACCAATTAAGTCAGAACATTCCTAAAAACATACAGAATCCAAGGGCTAAACTTTTGACGTATAAACAAATGATAAATTAAAAGTGGACAGCTGGAAAATAAATTTTAAATCAATGTATTCTTCTGGATTCCTCTTGTAGGCTTTAGTCCAAATACATTAAATTCAATGTTAAAACTAACAACTATTTAAGTGGGCTTTGGACTGATGCCTTATTGACTCCAGTTTGTTATACTGATACAAATACAGTAACTTGACTGAAGCTAATGAATCCCCTAAGGACTTTTGAAAGACAAAGAGCTAATCATCCTCAACTTTCCTGAGAGTAGGTGCATATGATTCCTTGGAGTACTGCCTCCTATCTCTTTGAACAAGAACAAAACTTGGTCTGTTGTGCTGTAAGCACCAGCTTCTACTGAACTGAATTCCACATCTTGCAAGCCTTTGTTGTGCATGAGTCTGGCCCATGAAAGGGAATTGCTTAGCTAGCTCTTTTGGGTTATAAGTTAGAAGAAAGAAAGAAGTACTGGTGGGACAGTATTGATTTATTGGCTTGTAGGGCAGGGCACAGGTGTTTGTTCTTAAGTACAATTCCCTGGTGTAAAAAAGCCACCCTAAAATGGAATGAATGGGCAAAACAATCTGACACTGAACCAATTAGCAAGTGTGTCTTATATGGGCCAGTCAACAAATGTTGCCGGGACATCAGTCCAGAACAAATCTTTATGTTTGGATTGAATAAATTGCAAGATATTGGATGGCAAGATATTGGATGGCAAAATAGTACCATATTGTTGCATTTCCTTGGTTACTGCAACAAAACAGTCAAAAAAAGTAGTTGGAATGATGCTTCGACTGAATATGTTTTACCCTTAGAAGTCCTGCTTTAAAGCAATGCATGATATTTTTCTCCAAGAATATTTTATATTTGAGAAGGAACTTTGATTTATTTCAAGGGGGATCCCACTTGGCTGTTTCCATTGTTATTGTACAGTAAAAGCATTCAACATGGATTTTTATACAGATAGTATGAAAACCAACTATATACTTCATATAGTTTTTCAGTTGCTGCTTTTCAGTGGTAGTGACAGACTTATAAAGAGTTCTTCCAGTTCTTCCAGCATTCCAGGAAGTCTTCTCTGCTATTCTAAGAAAACAGAATACATTTTCTTCCATTGAAGGTTACTTGGTAAATTCATCCTATATAAATTGTGAAACTTATTTGAAGTTAAATGGGTAATTTCCCACTTAAGCCAGTGCAGGGTAAATCTTACAATCCCTCCATTTGCAGTCTTAACACTAAACAGCTTCAGCTACAAGCCCTTCATGCTTATTCTCTAGAAACTATCAGTTCTTCTGAACTTTCTGTGAAGCAACTCACTTGGCAAGGAGTTGTTGATCTAGCCCTTATCACTGAGTACAACCAGTGGCATTCTGCTAGCTGATGCATAGCAACGGTGTTCCATGTAGACCAAGCATCAACAGAAGACTATTTTTCTTAAGAGAAAAACAGCTCTCTACATAGTACCTGTACAAGCCAGGCTGCAATGTTTAATACAAGTTTGTTTCTCGAAGCCTAGTACTAGCCACCTTGCACAGCATCTTATCAACAAAGTTAGAAAAAATTTTTAAGCAGTTCATTAGCATGTAACAATTTATCTTCACTAAAACTTGTGTGGTCACTAAATAAATGGAATTAGGGCTACCCAAATCCACTAAAATTTTTACTAAGAGCAAAAGGTACCATATCACAGGCCCTGCCACAATATTTAGAAGTTTGTAAAAGAACAATTACAAAAACAAAGTAAGAAACAAGTTTTGCAGACCATTTTACAGATCTTGGTAGTCTGATTGTCCATCAGCATCAATATGGCCAGTATCAGTCCTTCCATATATTGTCTTGTGATCTTAGATCTATGTGTTCACAAAAATGTGGAATAACATGGTTCAGCGATGGGTTTATCAGAGTTAGGTTGATGTTTGGACTGGATGATCTTAAAGGTCCCTTCCAACCCAGGCAGTTCTATGAATCTATGATTCTATTAAAGTAGGTAAGACATATAATCTCCTATGTATTTTTCAATTATTCTGTAATTTGTAACCAGCAACAAGTATTAGTGAAAAATTGTTACTTTGACTTACAGAATATTTACAACAACTGCAAGTGACTCTAGTTGCATATCTGTTTGCTGCATGTAGTTCCTCTGTAACCATCAAAGATATACTAGCATTGTAATAGGAATAGCATTCTATGTAATTTATTTGAGACAGGGAAAGTGAATAAACAGACAATAACTGCATATATCCAGTAGAGAAACAGCATTAAGCACAACTGTAGTGTGGATGACTAAAGTACCAGGAACATATCGTGGTCCAGCTGTCTGCCAAGAGCATGTACATCAGTGTTGGTGATTGACTCATGAAGGATAAGAAAAGAGACTATAACTTGCCCACAGAAAGTTACAGTCCTGCTTAGGATCCTAGTCTGGTGGGACTTACACATCCACATTTGACAGGATCTATCCTTGACATTTTACTAATAATTAGGTTGTGGCACTAAATAATGTATCAGGAAAACTTCCTCTGGATATGAAGAAAAAGAGGCTAGAAGATAAAGGGTCTTTTTGCCCATTTGTTCTGAAATGGCAAGGCATTGTAAATAGATAGCATAGCCCATATCTCTCTCAAGACTACAGTTTGAAACAGAGCAATTTTACATGAAGCACAGCTAACAGATTCGCATAAAATCAAGACTTGAACAACAGATTCAAATTCCTTCTCTGGTTCAGGTGAGTCTCATTTTTTTTTTTTTCTTAGGAGGTACTAAATTTTCTGAATACATTAAAATTATATTCCAATTTTAATTTTTTGACAGCTATCTATTAATAAAACTGGTTTAATAAAAAGAAATTATATTTTTATTTCAGTACTGCCTCTAATAACCTTAAGTGTATTGCTCCCTGTAGCAGAAGCAGGGAATAAAGGTCTTTCAGCATCCAAAAATATCAAGCCCACTGTGAACACCCTTGCAGGGAAAGGACTGGTACTGTAATTGGCTGTGAACAGGGTAAGGATAGCCATAAACTTCATATGTAAAAGCTTCAATTATTAATGTACTAATATTTTAATACACAGAATCCCCATGCTTTAACTTACTCAAACTGTATCTTTCCTGAATTAAAAAATAATTCTTTTTCAGATTTTTACACTTTGTTCTCCTGACTCAAGAAAATAAAATTATTCGGTGTCTTCACTACAGAGCAGCATTTGCAAATTTTAGTCATCATTGCACTGCCCTTATTTCTTCTCATTACAGAGAGGACAAGAGGGTTAAAGAAAACAAACTAATTGTTTATACAAAGGATCTCTGAATAGTCAGCAGAGATTAAGACACATGTGTACTGTGAACTAATTTGCATGCTGGCAACAGCAAACAGCCAACATTAGAAATATCTTTCCTAGCCTTTTAGAAAATATAGAAGCACTTTTCTCATCAAATGCTGATCCTACTGGGAGGATGAAAGGTGCACAGCTGACATACAGACAAAGGGCCACCCATTTGAGACTAATAGTTTGCAGAAGTGTCTCAGTATAGGTCATGATAATGTAGCACTGTCTAATTAAGTAAATAAATCACTGCCAGTTTTTTAATCTTTTTTTTTCACTGATGCATAGATACAGTGGAGATAAGATGACAGTGTTGTCATAATAATATACTGCTGTGAGTTTAAGTGTCTCAAGCTCTTGTTTCAAGAAAAATAATGTTACAGATATTTAATAAACTATTTAGAGACTACTTGGTAGACCTCACCATGAGAATGGAGTTCGTAGGAGCATGGTAATTAGAGATGGAAAAGACCTATTAGATCACTAGGTTAATTCCTTGCAATTGCCTCATAGAGGGGGCATTGACTTCCAATGTACTTTGGATTACATCCGTAATTCCCACGACACAAAGATACAAGGAACAGTAGATAATTTCCTGGGAACTGGTAAAAGCTCAGTTCATCTGCTAGAAAATGAAAGTCTGAGCTGATGTACTGACCTTTTACAGATACTTATGTGCTCACCAAACAAACTATTGGTGCATATGATATAGAAAATAAAATCTCAGTGATGAAAGAGTCACAAGGACTTATTTGTATGTCAGTATTTTCATGAATTCATGAATTCATAATTTTCATGTCTTTTTACTTTTTCATGACTTTTCATGAGACTGTCTAGTGAAAGGTGTGCCTGCCCATGGTAGGGCGATTGGAACTAGATGAGCTTTAAGATCCCTTCCTATTCTAAACATTGTGTGATTCTATGACTTGTATTTTCCAAAGAAGAAAAAATTAAAATCTCTGATGGCACCAGAGCAGTGAACTATATCTCTTACTGAATAACGTATTAGCTCAAATGAAGGCCAAAGCTGATAAATGGCAACCAGCTGCAAACCTGGTTAATAGTATGCAAGAGTCATACAGTCCACTGACTATTATCTGCTGCTGTTGTTTCACACGGGCACTAGTAATACTACCAGGAGTGCTATGAGGAGAATTAAGGATTACAGAACAGTAGTAAGGGACTCTGGAATACAGGTAGTTTTTTTGTCAGCCCTCCCAGTCAAATAGAAGGGGTTTGAAAGGGCCAGTCCAATTTGGTGAATCAACGAATGGTTACAGGACTGGTCACACAGCCAGGTTTTTGGCTATTTAGACTACAGGATTTGCTTTGAAAATCTATGTCTACTGGTGGCTGATAAGGCCTATCTGTCAGAGAAGGGAAAGAGCATCTTTGGTCATAGGCTTGCTAAGCTCATGAAGAGGGCTTCAAACTAAATTTGCCGCGGCAAAGGGGCAGTGCAGTAATAAATGCCCAGAAGCTGAAAAAGGATCACAAGTCATCAGGAGAGCACATGGAGTGCAGCACAAAAGAATTCCAGACACTGCAGCCAGTAAGTCAATTTCATCAGGGGCCAACGTAAATGCTTCCATGCAATTGGATGTAGCATGGGAAATAAACAGGTGTTAGAGATGTGTGCACACCTGGAGGTTATGATCTTACTGACATCACAGAAACATGGTGGGATGACTCCTATGACTGCAGCGTTGGAGTGGCATTTCAGGAAGGACAGGCAAGGAAGATGAGGAGGGGGTGATGTTCTCTATGTCAATGACCACCCTGAGTGCATGGAGGTGATGCATCCTCATGCATCCACATGGGGATAGATGAGGAGGTGACGGAGAGCTTATGGGTCAAAATTAAAGGGAACACAAAGGCAGGTGATGTTACAGATGGGGTCTGCTACAGGGCACCAGACCAGAAAGACTGAGTGGATGAGGCCCTCTATGGAAAGGCAGGAGCCGCCTCACGTTCACAAGTCCTAGTCCTTACCTCACGGGGAACTTCAACCACTCTGGTATCTGCTGGACAGTACTCCAGATGCAGCCTCACCAGGGAAGAACAGAGGGGGAGGATGATATCCCTTGACCTGCTGGACACAGTCTTTTTAATGGATCCCAGGATATCATCAGCCTTTGTGGCCACAAGGGCACATTGCTGCCTCACGGTCCACCAAGATGCTCTAAAGAGCTGCTTCATCTACAACCACATCAGTCTGTAAACATTATATTGTTCACTCCCACATTATCAAAAAGCATTTGCATGTCTCGTGGGGCTTAGGGAATTAGACACATTGAAACAAAACTTGCACTGTTACTTGTAAACTTCTAAATTTTTGAGAATGAAATGTGGAGTTATAAGATACATTGTTACAATATACAGTGTCAACAGCAAATAAACATTTTTTCTGCAATGAAATGAGGTCTTACTTCACATAACATCCAGGAAATTAGTTTTCAGATTATAGGTCTTCAGTTATCACCTACTTCCAGAAGAAAGTATGTTTGCTTTCAGAGGAAGTGCCTTCATCATGAAATTTTGATTAACCGTGGTAAATGGTGATTTCTTACTTCATATTCCATGTGCTTGTTTTCTAATTCAGTCAGGATTTCAGAAGACAGACTATATGTTCATTCCTCCTTTGAGTGGTAGGTCCTATCATGCTGTCAAGGACTTCTTTCTGGGTTTCTTTTTTTTCAGCGCACTGAAGGAATATGGCAATCAGTCCTGTTACAGACATAAGATTGTCTTAATGTCAGTAACCTCATGACTTCACCAGCAAATGGTAGTCCTCTTAAACCTCTTAAGTATGGCAACTCTGAGTTACAGAATCACAGATGTTTAGATTTAGAAAAAAAAAATCGAGGAGTATCTTGACTGATTATCTGCACTATGTCACTGTTTACCTGCATTACTCTTCAAAATCTCCAATGTGAGATTCTACAAGTTCCATATCTAGCCTGGTCCACAGGTTCTCTAACCTTATGTAGTTAGATAGTTTTTCCTAACAAGAAGCCAAAATCTATTTTTTCTGAAAACTGAGCAAATGTTTTATCCTGTTTCTTTCAATGGTGATGGAGAACATACTGGAAAAACAGACTCCCCTCCAGCTCCTCTTTTCCAGATTAAACAAACTCAATGCCTTTTATCTTTTTTCATTGTTTTACAGAAAAACTGTTAAGGAAACCCTTAGAACCAGCATTTTCCCAGCATCTTCACACTGTTTTTCAATATTTAGTCTATGACCCTTTGGATAACAACAAAGACATTCTTTTTAGCTGCCTAACCAATTCCTCCCCATTTTGAGTTCAACAGAGAAAGAACATGAACAAACACAACTTGAGGTGTCCTTTCAGGCTACCTATTCTGTTATTGTCATTTTAAACCTACTCCTACTTTCTGTCCAGCACTTATAATTGGACACTATATCCTTAACTTGTTTAAGAGAATGTCAAACTATGGGAAATACAATCCCTAATTTTCTTTATTCCATTAAAAAAAAATAATGTTGAGTTTGACCCTCTCTTATCATCTCCTCTCTTCATCTTTCACAAGTTGAAGCACAGTCACTAAGAGTTCCAAGGATTACTTTTTTAAGTCTTCAGGAATAAATTGCATTTAATTGGATTTGCCAACTTGAACATTTATCTTGCCTAAATGTTCTTCAATATACATTGGCTTCAGCTCACATCTAATTGTTAAAATCAATTATTTGGTCAAATTAACTTTCCTTATGAAAAGAAAACATCTTCATTCTTGTTCATATCAGCATATGTCCACTTAAGCAACATTTTTGAGGTTTTTGATTTTTTTTATTATTATTACTTTTGAAATTATTTAAATATACTTTGTGCCTTATTTTTACCTTATGTTCTTGGCTAATTGAAATCCACTGTCTTTTAAGTCTGTGCATTTCATACCTATGTGCTTGTACTCCTCTATGCTCATTTATGCCTATGTAAATCTTAGAGATTGACACACGTGACATGAAAAAACAATTCTTAACATGTTACAAACAGCTATTAACCTGTGAAGTTCTCTGTCTTTTGTTACCATGGCTGACAGATCTAGATGTGACAGCATCACTTATCACATGCTAAATAAATTTCTAGATTAATTTGTATTTTGTGTATCTTTGTGTGAACACCAGTGCTCTGCAAATGCAACATCTTCAATTTACAAAAAAGTTTTAACCAAGTTCCCCAACTAGTTAGAAATCCTTTCAATAATTATTTTTAAAGAATGATTTTTTTTATTATTTCGAACTTTGCACAGTTGGTCTGTTATTATATATTTTCTTATTGCTTCAAACCAGCATTTTCTTCTGGCCTTAAAAAATGTGTCTTAAGAATGCTATGAAAAGTCTAATGCTAGAATATTCTAATCAAATATTTCTCCCTGAGTTGTGCTGCTCTATACTACAGACTGTTTCAGACTACATATTCACGTGTCAGGATAAACAGCATCTAAAGTACTGAATGCTTCAGTTCACTCATTTCAAAGGGACTTCTTTGGCTACTTGGAAATTTTGAAAAGCTAGCCATTTATTTAGGTGTCTGCATAAGTAGAACTTTCATGCTGAATGTCTTGGGCTTGCCATTTTCATGAACAGGGTTTTGAAAAGAAAATGAAGAATTTCAGTAAAATTTAGTAAATGGACACTATTTCCTTAATAGTTAATATTGCCACTCTCAGCTATACTTTGTATTCATTTGTGCTGTAATATACATTTAAATAATTCCATTATATATTGAATTTGTGACAACAGATTCACTGTTCTGAAGTTATCAGAAGAGTTTATCCAAGAATTGCTTTTCGGTAGCCATAAATAATTTCTCTCTCCTTCCCTCTCAATGCTGCTTTTCAGTAATTCCTTCAAATTCCCGCTGTTTGATTCTCATTGCACAGTGATGAATAAACCACAATTTACTTTATAGTACATGCACTCTTCTCATCAAACTGAGGAGAAGAGATACAGCAAATCTTAAGAAATTCCATTATACCAGGGCAGTATATATATCTGTACCTCAAAAAATATTTCTAAAGACCGATTTCTTTTTTCTCCATCTTAAGTAAGCTTATAGCCTTAAAGAAGTTCTGGATTTTCCTTTTTAAGTCTTGTGTTAGTGGCTTTCTAGACCTATCTACAAGGTATAAAATATGATTGTTTCACAATTCAGGTGTAAAGCTTTCTCACATATTTTTAGCCTGATTTATTAATCTTAATGTGACCATTCATTTTTCCCTTCTGTGTCCAAATCAGGCTCTTCTTAACATGTTGAACAGCTGGTCCAAAATCAGATAGATTTTTCTGAGGATATGGAAATCTCCAGAATACCCGCTTCCTTCAGATTACAGGAAAACAGTTTTCTGTGGAAACAAGAGTGACCCTCCCAGTGCCCACACTGGGGAAATGGCAACATTCAAGATATCAAATGTAAGTGAGCCTTTTGCCTGTGGCTACAATGTAAAGCACTGGTTCTGAGGCAAAACAGCCCTGGTGCCTCTGGATACTTAAGGCTTGGTGAGTGTTGCTGGATTTTTAATCTTCACAGGTAAATTCCTATTTCCTTCCTCTCGGTGCACATTGAAACACTGAAGATTTTCCTTTTTCTTTTTTTTTCTTCCCCTCTACATAGCTTTGCAAGAACAAATAGACCTGTACAGGTTACTCATGATTTGTATTACATCCATTTGTAGTCTTCCAGCAGGTTCTACAACCTGATCAGGCTAGAACAGTGAAAGAGAAGGGAATGTGGTATAAGAATGCTCCTAGAACTTTTGTTCCATGAATTAAGTTCAGGTGAAATACAGCCATTTCTCTTTGGGAAATAGTGAGGTTTGTAATTTTCTGCTCCCACAATGATTCCAATATAAAACAAAGGAATTCATAGTAAGAAGCGTAACTCACAATGTCTTCATATCTGTTGGAGGGACAACATGGCAGGGTATAAGCAATCCCAAAGGTTCCTGGGATGTGTTGATGATATCTCCGTGCTTCATGTGATAGAGGAGCCAATGAGGAGAGGTGCTATGCTGGACCTTGTTCTCACCAACAAGGAGGGGCTGGTGGGGAATGTGAAGTTCAAGGGCTGACTTGGCTGCAGCAACCATGGAATGGCAGATTTCGAGATCCTTAAGGCGGTGAGGAGGACACACAGTAAGCTCACTACTCTGGGCTTCAGGAGACTGGGCAAAGCAGACTTTGGCCTCTTTGGATCCTGCTTGGCAGAGTACCATGAAATAAATCCCTGAAGGAAAGTTGGTTAGTATTCAAGGATCACCTGCTCCAAGGTCAGAAGTGATGCATCTGAATAAAGAGGAAGTTGGGCAAAAACATCAGGAGGCCTGCATGGATGAACAAGGAGCTCTTGGACAAACTCAAGCAGAAAAAGGAAGCCTACAGAGGGTGGAAGCCAAGGATCAGGTTAGAAAAGCTAAAGCCCTGATACAGCTGGCCAGGGATATCAAAGGCAACAAGAAAATATTTTACAGGTATGTCAGTGACAAAAGAAAGTCTAGGAAATATGTGGGCCTTCTCTTGAAAGAAACAGGAGACCTGGCTACCTGAGATATGGAGAAGGCTGAGATACTCACGGACTTTTTTGCCTCGATCTTCACTGACAAGTGCTCTTGCCACACTGCCCAAGTCACCAAAGGCAAAGGCAGGGACTGTGAGAGTGAGGAACCTCCCACTGTAGAAGATCAGGGTTTGAGACTGCCTGAGAAACCTGAAGATGCACAGCACTGTGGGACCTCATGAGATTCATTTGTGGGCCCTGAGAGACCAAGCAGATGAAAGTACTAAGCCACTACCCATCATATTTGAGAAGTCATGGCAGTCTGGTGAAGTTCTTGCTGACTGGAAAAGGGGAAACATCCCCATTTTTAAAAAGGGAAAAAAGGAAGACGGAGAGAACGATAGGTCTCCATTCTGTGCCTGGCAAGATGCTGAAGAAGATCCCCCGGGAAACTTTTAGTAAGCACTCCCAGGGCTCCATATAAATATATTTATCATTATCTCTCTCTATATATAGTCCAAGAAGAAAATTTAAAGTATAATTTCAGTAGTTCAGTGTCTATAAGTAAACCTGCAGTCAGAAAACTCATTTGCCATAGTTGTTATAGCAATCCAATAAACAATTGAAAAATATCTAAATGGCACAGCGGGGAAAAAGTATCAGTTGCTTTTCAATCTGGCTTTCCACATCCAAATTTCACAAGCTATTCAGCTGAGTTAGTGGTCAAATGTGAATTCTCTGTTTGGGTTCAGTCTTGGTTTTGATTTCTTTAGGTGATACATAATCCAGTCTAACATGCTACTTAATGTGGGCCCAAGTTGAGTGTTGAATCTGGAGTTTCATTTAAATCAACAAGGCTTCAGTAAGGGCAAATCGCGCCTGACAAATTTGGTGGCCTTCTACGGTTGTGTTACAGTGTTCTATCAGGGGAGAGCAACTGACATCATCTACCTGGACTTATGCAAAGCATTTGACACTGTCCTGTATGACATCCCTGTCCCTAAATGGGAGAGACATGGATTTGACCAATCGACTGCTCAGTGGATAAGGGATTCATAGAATCATCTGGGCCTTCAAAGGTCATCTAGTTCACCCC
>VXBJ01000878.1:55766-100974 GCA_013400055.1 Nycticryphes semicollaris | reverse complement strand
GCACCCCCAGCAAGTTTGTCGATGACACCAAGCTCAGTGGTGCGGTCGACACGCTGGAGGGAAGGGATGCTACCCAGAGGGACCTGGACAGGCTTGAGAGGTGGGCCCATGCCCACCTCAGGAAGTTCAGCAAGGCCAACTGCAAGGTCCTGCACATGGGTCAGAGCTATCCCAAGCACAAAAATACAGACTGGGCAGAGAATGGCTGGAGAGCAGCCCTGAGGAGAAGGACTTTGGGGTGCTGGTGGATGAGAAGCTCAACATGAGCTAGCAATGTATGCTCACAGGCCAGAAAGCCAACAGTATCCTGGGTTGCATCAAAAGAATTGTGGCCAGAGGTTGAGGGAGGTAATCCTCCCCGCCCTACTCCTTTCTCCTGAGATCTCACCTGGAGTACTGTGTCCAGCTCTGGGGCTGCCAACATTAGAAGGGCATGGACCTGTCAAAACAGGTCCAGAGGAAGGTTATGAATAAGATCAAATTGATAGAGCATCTCTCTTATGAAGGCAGGCTGGGAGAGCTAGTGTTGTTCATCCTGGAGAAGAGAAGGCTCCAGGGAGACCTTATAGCGGCCTTTCACTACCTAAAAGGGGCCTACAGGAAAGATGAGAGGGATTCTTTATCAGGGAGTGTAGTAATAGGATGAGGGGTACAGGTTTTAAACTGAAAGAGGGCAGATGTAGATTAGATATTAGAAAGAAATTCTTTACTGTTGGTTGGTGAGACGCTGGATTAAGTTTCCCAGAGAAGTTGTTGAGGCCCCATCTGTGGAGATCTTCAAGGACAGGTTGCATGCAGTTTTGAGTAACCTGATACAGTGGAAGATGCCTGTGCCTATGGCAGGTGGTTTGGATCTTTAAGGTCTCTCCAAATCTAAACCATTCTATCCTTCTATGAAACTGCTGCATTTGAACTTTACTGTTAAAGGATACCTTACTGTGTTCTTGCCAGCCATCCAGAGCCCTTTATGAACAAGTAAATGAGCTTACAGTCTTCCTGGCTGTCATATTTCCTTATGTCTGGAGTCATTGCTGGACTTTAAGCTTCCTTACCCATACTGTGTTTAATAAAGAGGGCTAGAGCATTCATTCTAATATACTGCTAGGGAAGCACATGTAGTTCTTGCCCATCAGGTATTTATATCTGTGGGATGTACACCAACCTATTTTGTTGAAAGAATCACTAAATAAATCCTATTTATTGTTTTAATTTTGGCCTAGCAAGTCCGTAAATACAGTAGTGCCCATATGAAGCAAGGGAACCCAGTGTGATGAGCAGTGACGACTGAACTCACACATGTGACAGGGAGAATGTATCTTCCTGCAATACTTCATGAAAGTCAGCACAAGTGAATCTCTCCAAAAGTGTGTGTGTGTGTTAAATTTAAAAAAAAATGAGAAACAGGAGAAAATTCCTTATAGATTAGTTGTTGTTGTGACAGTTGCTATCCATACAGCAGAGAGAAGCTTTGTTCATCAGACTCTCGCTGGCAAAGCAGCACAATTATCCACCTTTCACCAATGGGAAGCCATGGAAGAGAAACTAAATGGCTCATCACATGTGTCCGAGAAAAACTGCAGCAGAAGTAGAAATTAAAGCGAAGCATGTCATGCCCTTGTCTAGCGGTGTGCCAGCAACTTTCTTCTTCTTCTTCATGATTCTCATCCCACAAAATACAATCATAGCCTTATGGAAGGCACTAGAAAAAGTGAAAAAGTGGAAAAGAAAAAGGCATTACTGGGAGAAGGAATGTTCTTTGTGGTATGTTTTGGGAAAGGAGTCAAAGAAGGACAAATATAAACAGTCATTTAAAAAACAGACTGCCTGCATTTTTTGCTTTGTTCTGATTCCTCCCACTCATCAGTAAAATGAAAATATTATACAAAAAATTCCAGGAAAGCGATTTCAAGGAAAAAAGAACTAGTTGGCAACTTCTATAAATAGGTCTTGTTATTTCTTTCAGATTTTCTGCTTTGCGGTAAATCCTTCTCTCCCATTAAACAGGTTTGTTTTCCTTGCTGCCTGCTCTAAGTATATTAGAATTCATGTTCTAAGGCAGATTGTTTAAGGACTTGACTGTTTGCCATTTGCCTACAGTTTAGTTGGCGTCATTGTAGACAATTTCTATCTAGACCAGCCTTACCATTCACGCATGTGATAGAAGACAAATATTAACAGCAGCTTGAGAGAGTGCCACTTGCTGGCAGAGCGTCTGTAGGATCTGAGGACTGTGACTGCTGTGCTTAGAAGCAAACAGCAGCTTGTTTCAAGATGTGTGTGACCTCAGCTGTCTGGACCTCCTACATTTGCTTTAACCAGTTATATGTGACCATGTTAATTCTCTGTTAGCCCACAAAAGTACTTACAAAGGTTTCCAAATTACATTGACTTGTTTAAATATGCTCCAGAGGTTTACTCCAGGAAGTGTTAGATGTCTATATATCTGTAGCTTTTTAATGTGCAAAGAGTAAAGAAAAGAAATACATCAAAATAAATAAACCAAAAGAACAGACCACACCTACCTTCCATACAATATAATTTTATTTTCCATTCTATTGAGTAATGGGTCTCTCTGTAGATTTTGTCTACTAGTAAAGTTGCAGAACCTTCATGTGTTGCCTTTTCTGGCCCTTTTTAATGAAATTCACTGTCTTCTCTTTCTCATTTTGGTTGTGTTATTTCTTCACACTCATCATTAGTTCTTTTAAAATAATTCACATTTTGATGTCATCATATCCTTGTTTGGCATTAGAATAGCTTGCCATTATGATTTTCAGTGATTGATGGTGTTAAAGAGCTGTGGGGAGTAGCTGCAGTGGTGCTGTCATGATGTGGTGGAGACAAAATCACAGAATAGTTTAGGTTGGAAGGGACCTCTGGAGGTCATCTCATCTAACCTCTTTGCTCAAGCAGGATTATCTGAAGCCAATTGCTCAGGACCATGCCCAGATGACTTGTAAACATCTCCAAGGATGTTTGACCTCCCTGGGCAAATGGTGCCAGTGCTTGGTCACCCTCACAGGAAAACATCCATTTTTCCTCATGTTCAGAGGGAATCTCTTGTATTGCAGTTTGTGTCCACTGCCTCTGGTTCTGTCAGTGAGCATCACTAAAACCATACCACAGACAGAAGGATCTGTGAGGTGAGCACAAGCTGGAGCTAGTGGACAGCTCCAACCAAAAGATTAGGTTGTAAGGCAATACCTGGTGATGAGGCATGTCCTAGGCCAAGCCAGGAAGTTAATTCATAGATCAGGCTTAAGATCATATGCAGTGATCACCATGCCGTTCCACAGTTGCAAGCCAGGACTGAGGTCAAGCCAGGAGCCCTATCCACTGGTTGAGATCTGGATCAGATGGCACGATATCCAAACAGGGACATGTTTCAGCTGGAGATGAGTAATCCTGGCCTCAGTCCTGTACTTAGTGAGCACATAGCCCATACTGGGAATAAAGGCCTCAGACTGACCTTAAATAGTGCTTCTGGACCCATGGAAGCAGATGGAGGCCTACGGTCATGTTGATCAGGGCCATTAAGGATTATAAGTGTGCTCAGAGACCCGACAGATGCCACTTATCATCCCCCTAACCCTTATATTATCTTCTCCGGTTCTTTGCTATATTGAGCCTCCTTTTCTGAGGTTGCTACTCTGAGGTTGCTTGTTCCTTCCTTTACTGGGAAGTTTGTGTTCAACGAAGTTGTTTGTGTTATTATTATTTTGATAATTACTAAACAAATCACAAATCATAAACTTTTTTTAACCTTTCACTGTTGTAAACACCTGAAAAAAACCCAAAACAACCTGTCAAAATTCAGAAATGTTGCAGTTTCCCGAATAACTGTACCTGCTGACTATCAACCAAACACAGAAGACTCACACTTACTATCTAGTCAGTGACTGCAGATTACTGTGCACAGATCTACATCTGTTTGTCACATGGAGATCTCATTACTACTTATTAAAATGAATCATGTGCACCATAGCAAGACTATTATATGGTAAGGGGAGTTACAAGTGCCTAATGCCGCCAGCAGTTAAGGATTCTGTGGATTCCTCCTGCCTGAATGCTGGATCCTAGCGTAGAGACCTGGGGGTCTCTTCTCCAAGCTAGTGGATGTGCCTGCTGCTTTTCCTCTTGCAGCAAAACTGAGCATGTGTCCTGGAAACACAGAAGAGGACACTGACATGGCTGGTCACACAGACTACCTCAGGCAAGGTATTGCCTTCAACTGCATCTGCATACAGGACCAACTTAAAAAAATCACATGGACATCCATATCCCTTTCCTCCTCTTTGACTGGCAGAGACAGAAGATCACTGGTGCAGGTACACACACAACACCATCTAGGTTCAAAAGGGCACACACATTTGCAGATCCCTGAGTATTGGCATGGTTCCCCTATATGCCCAGTACCCTTGCCTGATCATGACTCTCTTACTTGACCCACAGGTCCCCTACTCATGACTGGTTCCCCAGACACCAGCATGGCCCCTCCACCCTCTCAATACCCCAGCCCAGTTTTGCGTAGTCCCACAAATTTCCCCTCTAGTGTCCCAGATCCTCATGTTTCTCTTGTTTCTCCCCTCTCGTCAGTTAGGAAGTCAAAGTGACCTTCTCCAAAGCTGTACCTGGAGTTTCTTAAGGACCATCAGTCAATGAGGGGGGACTTGTGGTCTCTGGCATTGTCTCCATTATCCCCTATATATCAGATCTGTGTTATTATGTGTTCTTGTTTAGCATTTTCCCTTTTGCTTATTATTCACTTTGCACTGAAAAAGTCCTTGACTGAATAAACTTAATAAAGCAGATTCTATCACCTTCCACATATCTTTACATTACTGACTATTACAACCCTTTTATCCTTAGGTATTGCACTTGCAGTCATAGAAAGACAAAAGTCAGAAGGGAAAATCCAGAGAATGCATCCATTAAATATTGTATTATAGTAAAGTATTATAAAAATTAACAAGAAGTAGTTGCTGCATGCATATTTATCAGTTATGGAAATATATGTCTTTTATGAGGTTGTCCTAATTACAGCGTTTTTCCATGTTATTATTGTCATGAATACTTCATAAATTCTCTTATGCATCTGAAATGATTTGAGATCTTTTATGATGAAATGCACTATTTAGGTGGCTTTTATTATTTACTTACTACTTACTACTCATATCTTCTTGCAGTCCACCAGTCAGCACCAGATTCACTACTTGCATAGGATAGTCAGATATCACTCTATCCCTGCTCCACCATTTCAAGTGCAGATTAAGAAAACTACAAGGAAGGAACTGTGACTGCATGACTCCGAGTTGTAGTTTCTCCCACTATTGTATGGTTTCTGTACCTTGTAATGTAACCTTAATATGTTTTATCCAGTCTTCTACAAAGATTATAGGAAAATCTTTTTCCCTCCACGGAAGTTAAGAAAGTGATTTCTTGCTGATTTTCATGTGATGAAGATTTTACCCCAGAAGTATTAAAAAGGTATTTAGACTAAGCAATGTGCCTTGGACAATATATGTGAAAAAGAATAAACATTTAAAACAGAATTTCTTAATTTAGAAAAGCTTATATCAGTCTTAAATGATTGCTAATCTCTACATTCTTAGCATTGTGTAGCATGTTAAGATCGCTGACTGTTGGTAAAACTAGGGAAACATGAATATATTGTTTCTTACACTTAATCTTCTCACCATAAAGCAAGACTTCAAAAAATCAAACCCCTAAAATGTAAGGCAAAAAACATGCACTGCAATGATGTGAATAGAAAATATGGTAAGTCCTAAAACCCTCAAGTCGTAACATTTTCAAGATTTACACAGCTTTAATGATCCATAACCAGCAAAGCAGAAATCATATTTGCCTCCAGAAAGCAAAGATTTAAAATAGGTTTAGAATAGGAACTGACAGAAGCCTGTCTCAGACTTTATTTGTCTAAATGAGATTATCCATAAACTTAGTTATTTTGAATTCCATGGCTTAATTCACTTTTGGGTGGAGTCAAGTATATAGCTATGATAGACTTGTTAAGCTTTCAACGCTCACAATCTGTCAGTTCACAGATACAATAGCCTGAAGCCATGTCTGGAGAAAATGTTTAATCCTTTGATTTAACGTAGTACCAAGTCAGGAGGAGTCAACAGTCTTCCCATCACATTTGTTTCAAGTTTATTTATATAACTTGTATAAATATATATATTTCACTAAACAACTTCCATTGTATTTTAGGGTATTTCCTACATGGGATAGTTTTAAATAAAAGAGCAAGTATGTGGGTGATTCCTATTATTCCAAAGGCGATGAAAGCTGGAAATGAAATGTGTTATTATGAAGTGCATGCCACACTATTCAGTACTTTGGTGTGTCTTGTCCACAACAGAATCACTTTACCAATCTATTAACAGATCTGTCTATTGTACTCCATTCTCTCTACAGCTCTATTTGCAGCAGTGTATGTCCAAATCCAATTAGACTAAAGTATACTAATTACTTACTGCTTTGTGTGAGGCATTTTTTTTAACTTATCAGCGGAGGTGCTTGGAAATAAACATATAGTAAGAATTTATAACAATTAGCAATCTTACAAATAAAAATTAGAGGTATTATTCTGATATTAATTTTCCAAAGATATGCACTAAGCCTCACTCCTTGTTTTCCTTCTGCTTGAAAACACCTACAGACTGCAGCACATTTATGTTCAAGAATCCCAGTCTCATCTATAAATAACCATTGTAATTTAACATGATATTTTAAGTGTAGGAAACATGAAACTGTTCTTCACATAGGGTAGATTAGAAGCAAAATCAGCTGTTCACTGTGAAGGTGGGGCACTGTTACAGAGATAGGAAAAATATAGCTTTATGAATTATAAGAACAAGAAGAATATGGTAAGCCTCAATATCATCCCAGCCACTGGATTTTCATGAACTCGGACACCTCCAAAAGACCTTCAAATTTTGTTCTCAAAATTACTTTTAAATCTCTAGAACATAATGAATCATGTAATGGGATGGATCATTGGTTCCTGTAAACTGGCAAAACTTTGTTGGAGACAATGTTTTTAAGTAGAAGCCACATTATAAACTTGGTAAGAATCACAACTAATAGTTCTGGGGAAAAAAAAGTGATTTGCATACACCGTTATGCATGGCTTAGTGTTCTAAAACCAGTTATATATTCCCTCCACATTTGCTACATAGCATTTCAAGGGATAGTTGATAGCTATAGGAAGCATTGAGACATTTTCAGTATAAGCATAAAAATCTTTAAAATCCATTTAATATGCCAAGTATTTAATTAACCATACAACTAAGAGAAAGAAATGATCGTGTGAAGTACAGATAGTTTTATAAATAAGGTTGTCTGTGACTTATAGGAAAGAGTATAAGCCAAACAGTAAAATCTGGTTTGCAGTGTAGTCACAAAATGGTTGTTAGGTGTGTCTAAAAAATATTTATCTATTATAGGAGATACAGATCTCAAATGGGTAAATGTTGCATCGTAGCCAAGTTTTCTATTATATTTGGGCACTGATTCAGCATTCAACCAGGGGAAACCAAATAGGTTTCAACAGGTCTGTACAAGGTTAATAAATTAGCCTGTTTCTACACTAGAAGTTGAAAGCGTGTAGGCTACACGAACACTACCATAGAAATAAACTCTTTTGTAGGATTGGTTCTCAAGCATATTTCTCACAGAGCATAATTACTGCAGGCCCTCAGATTGCAGTTTTGTGTAACTAAGGTCTCCAGGGCTGACCCTTTCTTCAACGTGCACTGTAGCACTTTGTAATACTAGTTTTCATCCTAGCCTTTAATATCTGTACAATTTCTTAGTCTCAATTTTAATGCCAACTCTTAATGGCTAGTGTCCAATTCTGCTGCAGGCCTTTCCACAACTGATCCTAGTTGACTCTACTAGAGAAATTTGGAGAAAGTCGGATTAACCATGTTAACAATCAGCAACAATCCAACAAGATAAAGATGTCATATATAAGACATCCGAATAAAGAGATAGTGACACACTTAGCTTACCTTTAAAAATAACTTACTTCTGTGTTTAATTTGTAACTGTTATAAAAGGAAATTTGATGACTAGGCACAGCAGTCAACTCCTATATAAGGAGTACGTCTGGTTACTCATGCTCATGAAAGACACAAACTAAAACCCAAAAAATGACCCATGTGAACTTGATGGACCACACAATACACAAGTAAGCATGAAGAAGAGTATTTGTCTAGCCCTAGAAAAACAAAGACTACAATTATTTCTTTTCAATGAATAAAGTCTAGCTGCACTCAGAAATCAAATTTTCCACAGACAATAATAGAATTTTCCTTGAGTAAAGATGCAGGATCAAGTAAAGAGCCCAAATCAGTTTAGACCTCAGAAGGAACAAGCTGGAACCCTTTATCTAAATTTCAGGGATTGTTCATCCTAAACATCTAAGGATTTTCCAGGATTTGTAAATGTTTCATAAGTAATGTAGGCCACCCAAATATTTATGAACAGTGAATACCTGTAAAAGTATCCAAACTAGAATACTAATATGGAGATATATCAGTAACTGGTTTTTAAGGTTAATTCACCATCTCCACTAGAAAACTAAAGGGATGCCTTTAATGAAGGTGCCAACCCCACAAACACTGAACTGATACTTGGCTTGACAAGTATCAAGTCCATAAGTTAGAACCTACTCCCAGTATTCATCTGCCCTTGGGTGAAGCCATAATTTTAAGAGAAGTAATTTTACAGAATTAATCTTAGGTCTTAATCTTAATCTTTTTCCTTCTTCATGCACTTCCAGAACTGAAATCATATTAAGCAACAACAAAAACATTTATACTTACAAATTAGACTCCCAAACCCTTTGATTTTGCATAAAATAATGGAAGGTTTTTCTTACCCTTAGTTTTCAAGTTCTCATATGAAAGACATAGCATACTGGCTGATACTTCAATTTTTTTGAGCGAATTGCATTAATGACTGAGCCAGCCCTGAAGCAATGGGGTTCCAGAAACGCTGTGTATTGAAAAACTGATGTTCAAACTATGCACAAAATTAGACCACCATGTAGGATAGTTGGAAGGAATGTATGACTAATTATATTTTCCATAATATTGGTACAAATATACATACTAACAATATACATGAATAAGAATTACATAGAAACAGATGTTAATAAGGGACTGTTTATAATCAACTTTATGGTCAGTTAGAATGAGGTTCTTCTGTATTACGGATCTAAAACTGAAATACAGAATATAAATATTTTTATTGGTTTTGAGAGAGAAGAGTAGACACAATTAGCTTGCAATGTTAATTTTGGTAATTTGAAATTCTGAAAGTCTAGGATTATTGAAGTGAACTGCCTCCTTCTACCCTCTTGCCAAGGTGAAGGTCTGTTCTTACACCATCTGTCATCCAGCATATGTTTATACAAAGAAAGTTCCTTGGCCATCAAGACCAAACCAACAAGACTGAAAATGTATACTCTTCTAAGTAGCTCTCCAATAGGGTATTGCAACATCGCAGTTGAAACAGCAAAGGCATACCTTAATACCTGAGCAGTTCTTCAATATTCTTGTTAAGTATCATGTTAACTGTGGGAAAAAAAAAAGGACACACAAATTGAGAAATATTTTTGCTTTCATCATTTCCAAATGCAGTAATAGTCTGTCATGGCATTGAATAGGCAGAAGGATTAAGGTACTTTAATTTCATAAATAAATCAATTTAATTTCAGTTATATCATGGCCTTGCTAATGCCTCCTTCAACCAGGAGAAGTGTCAGAACAACTGTCTACTAGGTGTCCGCTCACAAGGAAGGTCCTGTCATAAATGCCCCACTTTGTGCATCAGAAGGATGATATTAGATTAGCTACAAGAAGGAATTAGCTTTACTGAGATTGTAGGAGCAGCAGAATATAACAGTCATTATGTTAGCTGAAAAGTGGATAAAATCACTGAGAACAATCTTTAGAACTTGAGGTACCTCTAAATTCAGAGGTACATGGGTCCTATTTGTCAATGCCAAGATTGTCAGTTTCTCTGAGTCAAAACTTCATTTGAATCTATCCTATATTCATTACCTAGTTTCGACATCCGATTCATTTGTCACTCTAAACCAGCAGAACCTATTATCCACATCTATCTTAGTTCACTAATGTGTTTTGTTTTGAAAAAGCCTGTCTAATTTTTCAGTATTTGAGAAGTATTTATATTATTATGGATTTTTAAATAGTATGACTGTGTAGGTATTATTTAGAAATGTAAATGAAGGTAAACATCCTTTCCTACAGGCGTGTCTGTAATTAAGAGGATACCAACATACCAACTAATATGCGTTTAGTACTCAAAAGAAGCATATGACTTTAATCAGTTTGCATATTGTGCTTTCAAATACAAGAAGATACTAAGAGATTTGCTTACAAATCAACATCAGTCCAAGTCAGCTCTTCAGCTAGCGTGCCTTTGCTAAAATCCCAGTCTTACTCAAGATTTCTGAAGTTGACTAAATATCATTGTGAATCTAGCCAAAAGCATTTCTACTTCATTTTAGCAGCAAAACCCCAAAGAATGCAGTATGTTACTGCAGCATTATAGCCTCCAAGTAACAGAAGGCTATAATTAACTCTTTCAAAGGTCTGTTTCACAGCCTATCAATTAGATTCTGGCCATTAACAGAACAGCTCTAAATGAGTACAGTAAGTTTAAGTTAAGGAAGAAAGAGTGTAATCGTGTTCAAAAGCTACACCTATCTTTGTTATAATGTCAGCATTACGGTAATTGAAAATGTAGAAACACCAGTGTTGTATACATGCATATGAAAAAGCAAGATCTAGTAAGTTTCAGTCCATGTGATCTGGACACAAACTCAAGATAACTGGATTTGGCATTTCAGTTCTGCCTAATTTTAACTTCCATGCTATGAACAGATATCTATGTGTTTAAAGCTTCCATTTGACTAAATAATTTTCCAAATTAATCATATTTTCACTATATTATTGGATGTTTTTATTTTCCCATTTATCTTATTCATCAAACACAGACTTTTGAGAAAAATGCATAAAAATATTTTTAATAAATATTTGTAAGGAAGTAAAGTCTCATCACAGCTGTGTTTCCATATCACAGAATAATAGAATGGTTTGGGCTGGAACGGACCTTAAAGATCATCTAGTTCCAAAGCCCCTGCCATGGGCAGGGACACCTTCCACCGCACCAGGTTACTCAAAGCCCCATCCAACCTGGCCTTGAGCACCTCCAGGTGTTCCTTGAATATTAACCCTCCTGGCTGGGTTGTTTGTTGTCTGCTGTGTTGCCCCTCCACCAGATATTGTAGTGGTAGAAGTTCCCCATGAGGACCAGGGCTTGTAAACATGAGGCTGCTTCTATCTGTCCATTGAGGGCCTCAGCTAATCCGTCTTGCCGGTTAGGTGGCCTGGTTATGTGGCCCCCAGTATAAAGTCATCTTTTCCTGCATTCCCTTCAGTCCTGACCCATAAGCTCTTTGCTAGCTCATCTATCCCCAGCTGGAGCTCCATGCAGTCTAGCTGGTCATTAACATAGAGGTCAACACCCCCCTTTCCTTGTCTCCCTTGCCTGTCCTTCCTAAATAGCCTGTATCTTTCCATTCCGACACTGCAGTCATAGGAGTCATCAGACCGTGTCTCCATGATGCCAATAAGATCATAAGCCAGCAGGTATGCACATGTCTCTAACTCCTCTTGTTTATTTCCATACTATGTATGTTTGCATAGGAGCACTTAGTTGGGCCTCTGATGAAAGTGACTTATTGGCTGGAGTGTCTGGAATTCCTTTGTGTTGCACTTCAAGTGCTCTCCTACTGATCTGCAATGCTATTTGAGATAGACTTTTTAAGATAGAATCTCGAAAAACTTAAAGGTGATGAACAGAAAAGAAGGATGAGTGAAAGTAAAAGTCTTGACAATTAAAGTTTTTTTTTTTTCTTTTCCCACAGCTATATTGCTCAGTGACAGCTCCAGGATCCAGGATAGATCCAGGATGTTTGTTTGGGAGGGAAAAGCGAGGTTACTGTAAAGTGTAAAAATCTGAATGGTGCAGATGTAGCTGGAGAATGTATTTTAGTCATGTTTGTCATTAAGAAAAAAAGATGAATACTCAGTGACTGAGAAATATGAGCAAGGTAGTCTTTTTTGCCTCCTTTCTTACTCTAACAGATAACCCGTGAGTGATCCAACATATACAAAATATTCTCATCAAGAATATTAACTTTTTCAGATACTGAGATTTTGTAGGCATATACTCTTATTGGAATGACAGTTCATAATGATGAATCATGCATGTCTTTTAGCAATCTTTATTTCCTTTTAAAATTATGAAGCTTACTACATTGTGACACACCTAATCTCATTCTTGCATTATAAATAGTCCTATGAAAAAAAAAGAACGATGATAAAGAAAGCTTTCCAAAAGGAACCTTCAAAGCCTTACTCAGCTTATGCTCCATTGTGACTCAGGAAACCTCTAGACTCAATTGAATTGTTCATTATGAAACTTCTAAATACAGTATTTTTCCATGTTGAAACACGCTGCTTTAGATACTGGTTACCAAACCAGCTCAATTATTTTAGACAAATACTTACAGGAATAAGTGTATTATGAAAAATAAAATAAAAAAAAAAATTAAAATTACATGAGATGATAGGTGCAGGCTGCCATTATAACTTGTGGTAGGTGTGTATTTCCACAGATGAGCAGTTCCAAGAGAAGAAATCAATGACTTAAATTGAAGTTGAAATTAATAGCTTTTAAATCTTACAACTGACAATACATTTACCTCTTGAGTTAATTAACACCTTAAATCAGATTGTTTACTGTTTTTTTACACGTGTCGTGGTTTAGCCTCAGACGGCAACAGAGAACCACGTGGCAGGGGCTCTCACTTGAGCCCCTCCTTGGCTGGCATGGAAAATCAGAAGAAAAAGGCAAAATTTGCAGGTTGGGACAAAGGCAGTTTAACAGAACAGCAAAACAGTAACAGTAACACGGATAAAGAAGTATAAAAACACAATTATGATACTGACTGCATCCCGGACCGTCCTGGACCTTGTGCTGCCCCCACCGACTTCCTGTCCCTCTCCCCTTCCAGGCCAGCTCCCGGCTACTCCCTGGGCATGGCTCACATGGGATGGAATACCTGTGCCCCTGCTAGAGCCAGGGGACAATTAACCCTGTCCCTCCTGGAACCAGGACAACATGTACATATGTAGAACCTATGTACTACATATATGTGCAAATCATGTATGAAGACTTAGAGGAAAAATATTAGATGCAAATATAAAGACACTACTGCCTTTAAATACCATTTTGAGGATATGACTGGGGACACTAAATTCAGTCGAGTTAACCTAGGTAAACTCTAGTAAATGTTAAGAGAGAACACAAGAGAGTGTAAGTAGACACGTGCTCTTTTTTGGTGTAGTCATAGGCAGCTGTTGTAAATGGTGTGCCACAAAACAGAATTGTAGAACAGCCCAGTTTGGAAGGGATCTAGACAGATCATCTAACCCAACCTTTAATGGAAAAGGGAGCCTAGATGTGATTGTCTAGCACCCTGTCCTGTCAATCTTGAAAACCTCCAGTGTATGGGTCTCCCTGGGAGATTGTTACAGTGTTGATTGTTCTCACTGTAACCTACTTCTTTTTTATATCAAGATGACACCTCTCATCGTCAACTTGTAGTCCTTGTCCTCTTTATGTGGCTCCTTGTGAAGACAGCACCTCTGTTCTCTTTGTAAATGCCCTTTACATACTAGAAAACTGTGCTGCAGTTGTCCCAACCTTTCTCCAGGGTAAAAAGACCAAAGTCCTTTATTCTTTGCTCATAGGAGTAAAATTATCCACCCCTTTGATCATCTTCATGGCGCTCCTTTGGACTCATTTGAGTTTAGCTGTGACTTTTTGGAACTGTGGAAACCAGAACTGGACATAGTACTCCAGGTATGGCCTGACAAGCACAGTATAGAGTGGAATGATCACTTCTCTATCTCTTCCAGTAATGCCCCAGTGGATGCAGCCCACAAACCAATTTGCTTTTGTTGCTGCAGCAGTACACTGGTGACTCATGTTCAGCTTGTTGTCCACCGGGAACCTCAGGTCCCTTTCAGCAAAGATGCTCCAGAACCATAAAGACCATAGCTTGCATTGGGCTCTCAGTTGAATGTGAACCACTACTCTATGTATGATTTTGTGTGTAAATGTACTGAATGTTGGAACAGCAAGGAGGAATTTAGACTAAGGAGGTAATAACTGTGACAGCGGTTGGAGACTAACTGTAGCTGATATTTGAGGCTGATTTAACGGTGGGTTTAAGCCCTCAGACTTTCTGTAAAAGTTGTAACAATAGCAGGTTGGTACCTTTTGCTAAAACAATTTTCAATCTTCTAATGGTTTTCAAAACTGTGAAAGTATGAACTGTTTTCTATGAGAATTTCTATGCCGACTGAGTATTTGTCAACTTAATTACACACTTTTAAATAAAAAGATGACATTTCCTTAATCCAGTTCTTTTTAAACAAAATCATATTGATTCCTTCTTTCTTGTTAATTTGGTGGTTATGATTTTACATTTTATTTTTACTTTATTTCTATTTAGTGCCAAATAGATTGAACCTAGAACTGTGAAATTAATAAGGTTTTTTAAACTTTTTCTTCTTAAGTGCATCCAATTCAACACTATGAGAGTTAAGTATTTGTCACATGCCAACGGTGAATTATAATTTCTAAAAATGTATCAAAACAAATTAAACAGGTTTTCCTTAGGACAAGTTTAAGGAAAGGAAAAATTTTGTTACTGAGGTATAATGTATGACACAAAAAAAACATTTTTTGGTCTGTCAAAAGTAAACTAACAGTAAAGGTAATCCAATCGAAATATTATAGAGCTAAAAATATATTGCATCCAAATCTGATAAGACTGTGTTTCAGCTGTATAATATAAAACAATCACCTATTTCATAGCTGCCTTCTTCTTGTCCTTTCATTGTAATTTACTTTATTGAGTAACTTTTGTCCAAAAATGCTTTTGCAAACAAAACAATTTCTAAAGAAACTTGTAGGAACTTGGGATTGAATACTATCAGTTTATGACTGGTATTCAGGCAATATGAAGACTAAATTTTGATAACCTATTTTAAATTAATCTGTGGCTCTTATATCTATTCTCTTTACTGTTCATTAACCAAAAAGGCAAAAGAACAGCTATGCATTGAATTTTCATCAGAGATTATTTTGCACAACTCACCTTCTTAATTGTAATTGAAGCATGCAGTATAGCATAAGAGGAAGATCCCCATTCCGAATTACTCCCTTTCTGAATTACTCCCTTTTTGAATTACTCCCTTTCCGAATTCTCTACATTCTACTTCCAAACTCAAGGCTAAGATTTTTTCTTGTCCACAGGAGATAATGGTTTATTGGAAGAGAGGACTGGAAGCAGCTCAATTTCCTTTAAAGAAGATATCGTTTATCTAGAACACTTCTACTTCCTTTTTCTTCATTCTCACAATGCAAATATCATCTGTTGCTCTGTCTGATAAAATTATTCCATTATTTCCATAGGCTTTGAGTCTCCAAACTTTGTATCTACTTCAGTGAAGTTGATCTGTATTTATATTCAAAAAAAAAAAAAAAGAAAAAAAAAAAAAGAGGAAAACTAAATCTTTGGATTGTTTCCCAGGGGTTACTTTGCTTACATTTTGTGTTCTCAGCAATTGCCTGTTTTGATGTTTTGGGTGTGAGATGATTTCATAGTTTTCTGTTAGGAGATAGAATGAAAAGATGAAAATAAAGAATAGCAGATGGTGTCCACCTAATCTTCTTGAAATGCAATAAAAAATATTGCGTCATTGTTAGATTTGGGTCAGAGGAAAATTTTTGGCTGGACCTCTGCTTGACTACATACAGACATAAAGTATAATGAGTATAAATGCATTACATTAAATTTTTGTATTAAAACAGTATCAAAATGCTATAATTCATTACAGTAGTAGACGTACCACATCTCGAGGATACAGTTTCATTACAAAAATATTTGTAAAATGAAAGAGTATAAAAATATCCTAATGGAAGCAAATATAAATAATAAATGAAATGCATATTTTTAGCACTATACTGCATGTTTGCAAATAGAAAAATCTGCACTCAAGAAATCAGGGATCATTTTAAAATGAAAAAAATCCCATCTAAAAATCTATGATTCTGGTGCTAGCATAATTTATTTTAGGTACAACAAAATTTAATTTTTTTTTTTATTCTTGAGTGTATTCTACCTCTGCATTGACAAAAACTTTGAATGAAATGTTGAAATTCTCTTTTGAACTATTTTAATCCAAACCAAGACACAGAGGCAAACATTTAAAATTTTCTTAAAGAGAAGTTCTCACATTTTGTTTTTCAAGAAAGGGGATATAATACAGGTTCAAGTACAGCCAACATAACGCCATAACTTAATTCACCCAGGTTCAAGTACAACCACAAAAAGACATATTTTAGTCCACCCAGATAATCACTGGGGAAGTTACAACTCTTATGAGATTTTAGCATTTTTGATTCTTATTTCTAAGCTTGAGGATTTAATCCATGAATATTAATGCTCTTCACCTATATAATATAAATACTCTTCAGCTGTAATATAAATATCTCTAAATACATATACTCTCATATATTAATACTGTAATATGGATATAGAATTAAACCTATCAGTGTGTGAATGGCTATTAACCTGATTATCATATTGTAAAAGTAATTTCCAACTACGCGAATAATCAGTCTAGCAAATACATGAACTCTTCCATGTGGGAAGCCATATTTAATTAATCAATTAAATAATAATTTAATTAATCAATTAACTGTACAGACTCTCTGTTTGGAGCGATATAATGTAAACTCAAAGTTGGTAATGTAATTTGCAGCAAATTTTGAGAAAACTTATTCAAATGTACTACAATCAGCTTCCTGTACAGGGCAACATCGAACACACAAATATTAACATAAGAAACAGCAATACAATTTAAGCGTCTGGCGCCTGAACATATAATATAAATTGTATATGTGGGAGTACTTGCATGTAGCAAGTTGTGAGTTGAAAATGAATTATTTATAGACAGTTTTTACAAATTCTTTACTGCATGTTAAGATGACATTTAAGTATTTTCTTAAAATTAAATTTTCTGTGATGAAAAGCTGTAAATAACAAAAATCAGCAAATTAGCTCATTGTGTAATGTTATTTACTGAGTGAGTGTTTAACATGTTACATTAATCAAAGTTTCTCTTCAGGGTGTGTAAATATAAATTAAAAAAAAAAAAAAAAAATTTAAAAAGTCACTGACAACTTGCCAAAAGCAAAATTCCTATTTTTGTGCTACTTGCTCTTACTATATTATAATGGACAAAGCTTGTTATCAGCAACAATAGATCACATCAGTAGATCAATTTCAATACTTATTTCTTAGATGAGACAAGGATTGTAGAAGTGGTGAGTAACCAATAGATAAGAAGTAAATAAAGTATGCTTCTAACTCATCTTTGAAGAATTATGAGCATTTAGAGATTAAGCTTCACGATACCTCTGAATACCATCTAAATCTTTTACTTCACAAGAGTAGAAAATTAGTGGAATAATACCTAAACCATGTAATAAACTTAAACGCAAACTCCCATCAAATGGAAGATCAAGTGAAACTGACAAAATTCTACCATGTGAACTTCTAATCCAAGCAAAACCTTTGCAGTAATAGTTTTTTTTATCTATGTCCCTTTCTCACACTCCTGTTTTATGGGTCTTAACAGATTTTTTTTCATTTTAAGCAAAAAGTTATCTCTTGTATGTCAGTCGTACTCATCACCAACTTTGCTATTTGCTCTTTTTGTTTTGGAGGACAAACCACACACATTCTAATTTTAGGAATTCTAGTTTTAGGGATTTCTCTAAAAGCTACCTTTGATTTTCTCAGCAGTTTGAATATGTTTAAATTTAAAAGCCATTTAGGCTCACGTTTGCATCGATAAAGATTGTGTGTCAGAACAATTTGACGCAATGATCCTTATGAGTCTCTTCCATCTTGAGATATTCTATCATTCTGTGAATGTAGAAGTCTGCTCTTCTGCAGACTATCTGTGGTGCATTTTAAAACAGTTAAGAGAGAAAATGACAGAGATTTTTTAAGGGAAAGAAGACTGAAAAGGTAAGGAACTCAAGCAATATTTGCTGATCAGTTCCTGAGATATTGCAGAATCACAAAATTATATGAGGTTGGAAGGGACCTCTGAGATCATCTAGTCCAACCCCTCTGTCAAAGCAGGTCCACCTAGAGCAGGTTGCACAGAAATGTGTCCTGGCAGGTTATGAATATCTCCAGAGACAGAGACTCCACTACCTCTCTGGGCAACCTGTTCCAGTGGTCTGCCACCCTCAAAGTAAAAAAGATCCTCTTCAAGTTTAGATGGAACTTCTTATGTACACGTTTGTGCCCATTTCTTCTTGTCCTCTCACTGGGCACCGCTGGAAAACAACTGGCCCCATCCTCTTGACCCCACGCTTTAAGTATTTATAGGCATTGAACAGGTCCCCCCTCAGTATTCTTTTCTCCCGACTAAAAAGACTCAAGTCCCTCAACCTTTCCTCATAAGAGAGATGCTCCAGGCCCCTCATCATCTTTGTAGCCCTTTGCTGTACCCTCTCCAGCAGTTCCCTTTGCTTCTTGAACTGGAGAGGCCAGAACTGGACACAATACTCCAGATGGGGCCTCACCAGGGCAGAGTAGAGGGGGAGGATAACCTCCCTTGATCTGCTGGTCACACTTCCTGATGCCACCCCAGGAAGCCATTGGCTTTTTTTACACAAGGGCACATTGTTGGCTCAAAATTCTAAATTCACATTGAAGTAAATAAATGAGAGGAATAAAGAAGCCAATAATTTCTTTCTGCCATGCTCCTGTATCTTTTATACAGTATAAGACTCTGTGCGAAGTATGCATTTTCTTCTTTTCTGGAAATCTGTGCCTATACATTCCTGTGACTTCATAGTTGAAACTCACAACATTAGAAGGTTAAGTACAACAATGATCAAAGTTTGGATGTTTATCTGAAAAGAACAAACTTTTTCTTTTGAGATTTTGAAAGAAGTCATGGGATTTATCCACTTGACTCACATGCAGATGATGGAGAGTTAAGTCAATTTATGTGACTCAAGGGGGTAAAGAGTAACATGAAGGATCAGTATGATATTATTTTCTACTTCCCATTAAGCCAAAAGTATCTCAGGAGCTGACATTTAGGATATTTTGAGAGTTTTGCTTGAAGACACTCATTCCCAGCCATAAGTGGTGAGTGATCAATGGTAATTACCATGTGTCCTGAGACACTAAAAACATCCATTTCCTTCTTCTGGCGGAGTGAAACTGACCATATTACTCAGAGGTACACCTCATATTTAAATACAGTTTTAAAACATTTCAGCCACAGTTGGTTCATGTTTGGAGAAAATATATGAGACAGCCCAATTTTAATTTGAATTGCTTCTCAACTTTCAGCATGTAACTTTATTATAATGCACTGATAAATATTAATCTGGAACCTCAGTTAACCTACACAATAGGAAATTTAAAATTGTGGAAGAAGAAAAAAGTTATAATAAAACACCACTAAGTTTTGTTAATACTAATGAATACTAAGTTTTGTTTAATACTTCATGCAATAAATAGATCAATTAATAATAAAAATAATTTTGGTTTTCAATGCAATAAATCCACAAGTTCTAGAACTGATGTATAAGTAGAGATGGACTGAAAAGTGATTCTCCGTAAAGTCAGTGCACAGCAGGCCATTCCTGTGATACGGAACAAAGGTGCCATAAATTGCACACTGAAAAAAACCCCTTTTTTATCCTTGTGACAGAGATAATATTTCATACCACACTGAGGAAAATATTTGAATTATATAACTGGCAGATGCAAAGTAGTGGTTAGATATGAAGTTTAGAAATGCCTAAATCATTCAATTTCTTTTCTTAGTACTAAATATCAATTTGACCTTGAATAAAGCGCTTCTGTGCCTGTCCCATATGTAATAACACAGTAAATCACACTCAGCTAACTGAGATGACTTTTGTTGCTGCAACCTGCAGCAAACACCTAGTTTCCTTAATTTAGTTCACAAAGATTAGCTTTGTGAACTAACTAGTCCATCTGTGAAGAAACAGTGTAAAGATTTTTCAATCCTTTCAAATTGCTTGACCATCTAAGGGGACAGAGCGCTTAGGTTAAAAATCCTTTTTTTTTTTTTTTTTTTTTTCCATTTTATGCCTCATTTTGTCTTGAATATTCTCATATTCTCATATGACAATAGCTACCACAATTGGATATCCACAGATACGAACAGCACATACTTTGTACAAGTTTTCATTTGTCCTCACTTTCTCTGAGCGCATCAGATATTGTCACTGGAGATCTGAAAATGGATGCTTTCCCACTCAGTAGGATGATATCTAAGCCAGCATGCACAAGCAGTGTTTTTGGTTATGATGCTCTCTCATGACAGGGAACATGGGAAACTGCATAGCCAATAAGCCACTGTATTTATTTGCTCCCATTTCGAACTGCCATGTTCTGCTGCATTGAAATTTCACTTGAGCGCTAAGGTGCAGACAATATATCAAGCTACTCCTTGAGCCCTCCATATCATGGGATGTGACCAAATCAACCACCCAGGAGAAGCACACAGAAATGTTTAGAGATTGGGGCCTTTAGGGAGGGTATTATGAATTATTTAGCTTTGCACAACCAGCTATTTTTTCCCAAAATTCTTCAGGTCATTCATGTTAGTTGGCTGTGAAAAGCCACAATGAAGTTGCATATGCCAACTGAAGTCCTGCTCACAGGGTGTGTATAGCCTGAAGGTATTTCAAACTTTAACAAAGACAGTTAACACAGGTTTTGGCCTGCATATTAATGGAGCTTTTCAGTTGTGTTATGGGAACTCAACTGAGCTCATGTAATTAAAAGGAAAAAAAAAACCAACCACAAAACCCATAGAAAAACCCCAAACCCACTCACAGCATATGCCTGTCAAGCTACAGCAAAACTCTTCAGCTTTCATTGTGACCTTTAATTCTCTATCTACTTTGCAGGGAGTGTTTTGCTTAAGAGATTTGTAATCAGTTACAACACACCATTTCTGTCATCTATTTCACTTCTCTATGTCAGACAAGGTAATCATCACTGTCTTGCTCTTTCTGGTTTGAATTTGCTGTCTCAGTTCAACTGAAATCCACCACAGAAAGGCACCATAGCTCTAAATTACTCCTGATACATTGGAAACTCTACTATCTGTGACAACTGATGCAAAAATCACACTGGGGTGAAGCTTGATTTTCCTTCACAAAGCAAATAAAAGCGAATCAAAACCCATTGGAAAATCTAGTTCATAATTTGCACCAGTAACAAAATATAGGACTTAAATTCATCCTTAAAGTAATGAAATAGCTTAAAGTCTAAAATCAGTTTGAAGACTAGTTCAGTTTAGAATCAATACTTTGAAGAAGCTGAGATGAAATTTACTGGAACATTTGTCAATTATTCTAAGCAGAGTTCTCCCTTTGGATTTCTGATTTTCCTGAATGTTTGCATGCAGGGATAATGGCTATGGTCTTCCTTTCTTCTAGATTGCCTTCTGTAACAACACAGGGGAAACTAACCTGTTATGTAATAATAACATTGGTTGCTTCATTTTGAATGAAATCATAGAGGTGATTAATATGACAGTGTTTTGGCAGCTTAATAAAGTTGAGAGAAAGATAGTGGGATAATCAAATCTAATTATAAGTAGCGCTGTAGGAACTTCAGAAAGCTCATCTTAAAAACAAACAAAAAAACCTAAGAGGCCTTGGGAGAGCTTCATTAAAATACATATAAATTTATCTGCAAAGAAATACCTATAAGCTCTTTTTTTTAAAATATAATGGATATTATTTGAGAACTAGCTCATCTATTTTTTATAGCAAGAAGATATACTGTGCCCAGAAAAATGTCCTAAGAAAGGGAAAACATATCTCGCATGTTGCATAAACATAAGAACCATTTTTGCAAACTTCATGGAAATGCAATATTATTTGTTTTACACTTCTAAAGATTATTTTCAGAAGACAATGAATTTTTTTTTGCATGAAAAATCTAGCAAAATTACAAGAAGAAACATATATATGCAAAAAGATAGAGAAAACTACAAAATGCAAAAAGATGTGACCTGGTCTGTATAAATTTTTTTATTTACTTTGTTTTTCAGCGCATACTTTAAAAAGTCCCTTTTCATTTCAATAGTTTCAGCTAACCAGAAATAATGGTACGCCTAAGGAACACTGAGAAATATAAGCATTTGTTACAAGAGAAATAGCACTTCTTCAGATAACTATAGCAAATCTAATTTAGTAGATGAATTTGTGTGGTCTCCAGTCCAGTTTCCACTGGACATATAGTCGAGCCAGAAAAAAAAGCCCTGTAATAGCCAACATTCTTGTTGAGTTTCAGGCAAGGATACAAGATTGAACAGGTCCAGGAAACTCTTTGAATTCAAACTCCATTCTCACAAAGAGTTTCTGTACTGGGGCAATGCTGGACATATTGAAGTATTGCTGATGAGGTATACCTGTTCTGCCTCAAAATTTGGCTCTTTAGAAAATCCATACGCAAATTTTAAAAGACTTGTGCATAATCCTGAAGAATCAGGATTCCTCAGCATAAGAATAATTTTTTTTTTAGAGACAATAGCAAAAGACTTTCTGCTAAAATTTTAGGTACAGCATGTACAACATTAGTAATCTCACACTTTTTTTTTTTTTTTTTTCCCACCATGATTTAAGACTAGGAAATAAGCCTCCATTTACTGCTCTGTCATGAATGGTAAGAATCATATATTGACATGATAAACCTTTAACCGCTGTGAGGAGACACAGACTAAAGTGTCCATTTTGTAACATCAGCAGTCCACACTTTGTATTGTGATACATTGTGATACATTTGTGAGTCTTATGCTTGCTTGGTCAGTAGCAACTTGTCAATGACGTCACCGGAAACAGGAGTTTTAAACTCATGGGAATTTTGAAGTCACCTCTTAAAATCTGTGGTTATTTCTTTTGCTGCAGAATAACTGTTCATATTACGAAGATGGGAAGCAGACAGTTAGTTTCTATTTATGGCCTTAGTACATTTTTTAAAGATGAATAAACAGAAGCCTTAAGCCTCATTAAGAGGCCTTAACGAGGTCTTTATATTTGCAGTAATTTCTGTGAACTTTGTCTGACCTCCTTCAAGCAGGCCTGGCTTACAAAGTGACCTTAAACTTCAATTTAAGTTAGGAGGGAAAGAAACAAAACAAAACTACACTAAACAAAAACAAAAATAAAAATCCCCTGAGGACACCATCCACTTCAAAGTATATTGTCATCTGTATGTAAAATAAAACAAATCTCTCTTCCTGTACAGGATGTTTCCCTAGGAATGCATTGGGAACAGCTTCACTTCCCAGTCAACAATAAACTAGTCCCAAAAAACAAACTTGAAAAGAAAGGAAATATGAAACACAGCACATGATGCAATCCTGGGTGTAAATGAGAAACTATGAATCACCAATACATTTTGCCATTACTGCTGCTGTTGTGACAGACCAATGCGTAAGCGCAGTTAAATCCCCCAAACCACTCTAAACTTGCAGTGCCTCAGGTTTCATTATAAATACAAATGTAGAAGCTCATGGCCAAGCATCTCAAATCTTCCACATATGTATTTTCAAAGCTAAAGATAATGTTTACAAAAAAAGTCCTGGTTTGCTAAAGCCAAAGCTTTTCATCCATGCCTGAGTTTGCTACTTTGGTGCAATAGGACAAAAAAAAACTTCAGTGATATAAGCTGTCTTCAGGTGCTCATCTGAATTTGAATAAAGGGAATTCCTCACCCTCCTAGCACTTTTGTACTTATTTATCTCTTTAAAGAGAAAATAAACACACGTTCTAATGGCAAAAGAGACACACATTCATAACTTTCACAGTAGTTATTTTCTATCGTATGGTACAAAATTAATGTGGGCAGATGCAAACTCATGATTCCTGATGACCAAGTTCTGTCATATTTTTCTGGAGATAGGCACATAACAGTGCAACTCAACAAAAGTTTTATCATTGACTTGTGTCTTGTTTTCTGTGATGTTCCAGTGCCTGGCGGGCAAGTAACAGGGACACCAGAATGTTGGATAAATATAGTGTTACTACTAAATTATATGTTGTTTAAAAAAAAAGGTGTGAATCCCAAAATATTTACAATCTAAAAATATTTCAATAATTCCCCCTTCTATTTAATCTTCTAGCTGCAAAGACGATCAGGTTGAATTTGCTGAGTACTTGTGTTGAATACCTGTATTTCACTCAATGGGTGGTATTTTAAAACATATCCAGGTGCATCAGGGATTAGCATATATATGTCAAAGCAAACATTAATATTACATATTAAATTAAATTAAAATTAATTCTTTGAATTCTACCTTTGTGTAATCTGAATAACCTATCCTCTGAAAATTTCTTACTGTGTTTCTCTTCAATTATATTACAGTTATTTATGTGCTTTCTGGTAAGACAGGTGAATCATGTAGAACTAAGCATTTTGAATATTTCCTACGGTCTCAAGTTCTTCCTAAGAAACTGTAGGTTCAAAAATTTTGTTTACTTTGGTCATTATTCTTCCAGAGGACTAATTGGCTAAACGCTCATGTAGACCTCCATGGATTTCAAATGCAATCACAGTATTATATGACTAATTATATAATATCAAGAAAGCACATCATAAAAATTCTGCTCAGCTCCCATTCCTGATGTTGGTGCTATGTTCTGCTAACTTATTACTGAATTCTTCATGCAAATTTTTTGCTATGAGAATCACAGCTAGCAACCTTTCTGTCTTCCCACCATGTCCTTGGCAACAAATTACTGTAAAGCGTGAGGTGCCCCTATGGCACTATATAGCTAATAAGCAAACTATCAAGCAGCCTAAATCTCTTACCACATCTTTAATCACAAAAGAATGATAATATTGTTAATACTTGACTGTGCCACACCATATGCCCAAAAGGCTGGAAAACACGGCATTTAATACATAATGAATCATCACAAATTATGATATGCCAATAAAATGATGGAAATGATTTTTTGCTTTGGTATTTTTGCTCACTACAAGAAAGTCAACTGCATCAGCAGGGGATTTAAGATGTATAAACTCACACAAATGGATAGAATTGCCACTTCTTAAGGTCTAGAAGTGTTCCTCAGAGTCAAATAGTCTAACAGGAAAGCATATTTGAAAAAAAATTTACTACTGAATTAAAATGGCATAGTACAGCTCTTTGGTTACAACACAAGCTCTCATTTTTCTAAAGCATAAAATTCACCAGATAAATGAGGAATACTCTCAGACACTCCTTATTAGAGTGCTGAATAACCTGCAGATATTTTTTAAAAACAAGACTAGAAGATTGTTGTGCACCATTCACACCTGCCTCTGTAGAAGAACTGAATGGAATTTTTGACTGTTTAGGTATTTGAATAATTTCAGAGAGCAGGGTTACCATGTCTCCTGGTTTAAAATATTTCTAAGTGTAGTTAAGGGAACTATTAATTATTACTGAAGTACATAAACAGCTTAATCTAGAAGTATATAATTTTGATTCCTATTTGCCTGTGTGCTGTGATTCTACTGTCTCATCTGAAAGACACATTTGTGAACAAGCAGAAGTGATTTCTAAACTACTGCCTCCAGTTCTTATGCCACAAACCTCACATGGGGAGCCTTGATGAGAAGTCTTGAATCACAGCAATTAAATTACACATATGAGCAAGCAAAGTTAGGTTGCCAATGACCACCGCTCACTTTATTACATTTCACTTCTCATTTAAATCACAACTTAATACATTTACTTACAGGTTTAGTGATGACATAGCAGAAGAATTTCTTTAAGGGGCTGAGCTCTTCACCTCCTGTTGTATGAGAGGTATAGAGCAACTTTGTTAAGTAACAGAGAGTCTACAAAGAAAGGGATAGAGCCTAATCAAGCCTTCATTAAAACTGGTGAACTCCAGCCTTGACTGCCTTCTCCAAGAACCTGAAATGGTTGCTTTTGTCCTCATTAGGCTATCACTTCTTTCAGGATGTCATTCTTTCTCATGTTTGAAACCAAAGGGCCTGCCATAACTTTATGAGAAATAAAATACAATTCCTATTAGGTATTTTGCACCAAATCTTTTAGAGTACAAGAAACTGATGGCAAGGACAGGCCTGAGGTAACATTTTCACTCTCAATCACATTAATGATATATGCAGTTCCTTGATGTTTCTGCTTGCTTTTTCATAAAGACGTTAACGCTTCCTACGTAGGCTGGTGTTGGCATGCAGAGAGAACTGTTAAGAGTGTGCTGGCAACTTACCGTTGCTGGGTACAACACCTTCACAGCTGTGTGAAACACTCTGCCACAGCATCAATGAGTCTTTCAAACTGTGGCATATTCTTGCATAAGGGTGGGTTCCTGGATCAAAATGTTGCATTCCAAACCTCAATCAAAGCAAATAAAATAGCAACAAACAATAAACAGGATTCATCTACTGTCAATATTTATTCCATAAGAGAAGTATTTCTCACAGGCAGCAAGTTTCAACATGGTGAGTATTGTCTGCACGCTACATTTACTCAAATCACATTAACAAACAAAATGGAACAATTTCTGTTGGACAATAGGAAACAGTTAATTTTTTAACAGATATACTACCGTATCTTTTATCCGAAGAGCTCTATATAATCTGGAATAATTAAACAAGGATAACAATTGAACCTTGTGGTTATTATTTCCTCTCAGCTCGGTACAAGTTAAGCACTCTTCCTCAGAACAGTTAAATGATGAATTAAACTGTTCTGAGAGGTAATGATGACCCTGCACTGCACAGGTGGCCACTAGAAAATGAAATCTGACAAACTCTGTCAGAAAGATTTCTAGTTTTCCTGTGACAAGGACAGAGTTAAAAAGAAAATATACTACAGGCAGATTTTCATGAGTACAAATCCCTTTTAGGAACACAAATGAAAGTCTTTAGATGGGTTCAGCACCTTGCAACTCCCACTGAAAATGTGACCTATTGTCGACTCTTGCCTAATTGAGAGCTGTGAAAATTCAGCCACGTAATTTAGACAGGATTTTAGAAGGAAGCAGTAAGGTAGCGAATTCTTTAAATTGTCTGTAAATTTGAATGCCTGTGAAATATGACTATTATACACAGAGCAAATCAGTATTGAGGAAAATATTCTCTATCCTCTAAATCAATTTGTGTAGGCAATTAAAGGTAAATGTGAAATTATTTTTTTTCAGTGTTGAGTTCATAAAGTACTTTCCTCCCCAACTCCACATGACCTCCTTTGACAAGTAAAGCAAGTAGCCAGCTTTTCAATGTCAGGAAAGACTGACATGTTTTCTATACCAATACAGATTTTCCCAGGTAAAGAGGCTATTAGCTATGTCTAGGAGTTAGGGAAATTGTTACTTATAAACTCTTCAAATTTTATTTGCCAGTCACATCGTGAAGAAAGGACAGCAGGTTCCTCCTGTGTGCTCTTTGTTTCACATGAAAAAAATTTTGTTTCATTCTGGACGAATAATTTTTAGGACAGTCAGCAAGGAAGCATTTTTAACCTTGTGTATGATATCTTTGAAATCTGCTTTCTGCTCTGTATTACAGCAGTGAATCAAATGTTTACAAGCCTCCTTGGCTTATACTTCATGACACTGAGTGCATGCATCTATGCTTGCCTATGAAACTATATGGGCTACTTGGAATTTGTCATTGTTATTGTAATGTAAAAATGTAGTTCATTTCTACTAATTTTGTAGTAAACTCTATATCTGTATGAAGACAGATTTTAGTTATGGCACTTATTTTCCTATATCCACCAAATACTATTTCCTGGTATTAATAACACACTTCCTTATAGTTTGGATTATGATAGAAAATTCTTTACAAAAAACAATGATGTTTGTAGAGATTGGAAACTGCAATTCATATACAAAAGAATCTTGGAATGACGCAGAACGGAGAAAGAAGAGAAACAGTGAAGTCCAGCTGATGATCTAGCCTAGGCATCCTGTTTTAATGTGACCATCTGAGAAAAACAGCAAGAGCCAAAACAGAGAATGGGATACAATCATATGGCGTCTAAGTTACACACATGACATATGCCATATTTATATCTTATGCAAGTATACAGATATATAAAACAAGCAAGATCCTCCCCTTTTCTCTACCAGTTTACTATCATCAGCTCACTAGTTCCAGCTGCAAGCTACACTTGGAGCAGGTCTAAAGGAGGAAACTCAAAAGAAACACAAACAGCATTCTGCAAATGTCACTTTTGTTACCATAGAAGGTGTTCCAAGAATTAAAAGGGAAAAATACTTCCTTTCATGCTCATATTAAAAGCTGAACAGTTACTTTTCTTACATAGAGAATCATTCCATCAGAACTGAAGAATTGTTTATCAATTTACTTTAAAAAACAAACAAAGAAAACCAACAGAAAAAAACCAAAGCAACCAAAAAACAGGGAGGCTCAAAAATAGTTCTGCTTGTTTCCCCAGGTGCAATCATAAGATCTAGCAGAAGATATCACATCATCCTAGAAAATGTGTCTATCTCGTATCCTGAGATTATGAGAGTCATTTATACAAACATTATTCTGAAAGATATACTATAGCAGAAGCAGAGTTTGAGAGCTGTGGAACCCAGGTAGCTGCTGGCTGGGCGGCAATGTGTGACATGGAGAGAAATGAGAGTTTTCTTTTATTAAAACAGGTTTTGATAATATAGTTCTTATTAACTCCCAAGGTTCGTTGGTCTAAATGGAAGTTTAAGTAAAACTTCAGATTTCTATAACAAATGTTATATTGCAGTTAATAGCATTTATTGGAACTTCTTGGTAAAACGTGCCTTGAGTTTTATTAAATATTTAGAAAAAATTTGATGTTAACTGAATAGTGAATTTCACTGAGTATCAAAATAGCAAATCCTAATCATACAAACACTGGCTTACATTCACACCCTGAGGTACCCATGGTCTATTTACACTGGGGTAAAGTCAATGCTCTGGAAGCAAGCAAGCAGCCACTCGGAGAAGAACTGTTTTGATCTCTTCCATTCTGACCAGTCTGAGGTTCTACATCTTTCAATTTACTCTTTGGCCCAGGACAAATTGTCAGTACTCAGTTCCCTAGAAAAACAAAGCATCTTGGACAGAAGTTGCAACCTTGAACACAGAGGAACAAAGCAAAGAGAAAATACTATGGAATTTTTGGTCCCATCATACAATTTTGACTCACATACAGTATTCTTTAGGAGTACAGACCACACTCTGGCAAATATCAGTACCACTTTAAAAGCAGTACCAGTATTAAAGAAGCCATGCTCTGAATTTGGTTGCAATTTATACCAAATTTGAAGATATTTTACAGAGGTACACTAGGTTAAAGGGGCCTTACAAAACATTAGAATCACAACATTAGACTGACTATTTTTAAACACATTCAGATAATGGGAAGAAAAAAGTCTCAAATGGAACTGAACTGTTCTGAATGTTCATTGGGAAGTTTTCAGTTAAAGTAAGGTTTCTGATTGCTCTCTCTGTGATTTCTCTGTAAAATCACCAGAATGGTTAACCAGTACAATTAAATTTTGTTTATAAAACCACCAGTAAAATCTAAACTTCAGCAACTTTTAAGTAAATTATGTTCATCTAGATACTCAGGAATCACAAATATATGCTTCGCTGCTCCTGTGTTCTTTTTACTTTAATTTTTACTTCTATTAAAATATAGTAATAAAAAAATTTATATGCAGTGAATTTTACAGACTTAAATGTAACTTGATATTCTTCCTCATCCTTTTCTACACCAGTAAAACTGGATAGTGATAGTTTTCTGTGTTGACCCATCAGCCTGGAAATGATGATACAAGATGGTGGACTGGTTGTGCAATCTCTCCACATCCCAGTTATCTGAAACTCTAGCCATGAACTATGGAATAAAACCCAGCAGGCTTTTGTGGTGTAATTGTCTTAATGTGAAAATATTGTCGGTTAACACTATGGGTTTTCATAGCATGCAAGAGGTTTCTGGATGACCTTTGGGTTTCATGTAAAAAAAGCCAATCCCTCACACAACAGCTCATTCAACACATTTCATATTTTTCAACCCAAAGAATGATATTTTTATTACTGTTGGTTCTTGCTTGCCATTATGTGAAGCTAGATGATGGAAATCCTCTCTATATGCCTCCCTGACACCTGAATCACTTACAAATTTTTAGCTTATTAGAGGCCATAAAGTGTTTCTTCCAGCTTTACTGAGTATTCTTCCCTTGTGCGTATTAGATTAAGCAACAGAGGCAGCAGTATAGATTTGTTTTCTGAGAGTTTTCTACTATATTTTGTTAAAGTGATTGACTCCTCTAAAATTATATCAGTTATGGACCATTGTCTGTGAGAATGCCATTGTTATGGCCTGTAAATGAGCTCTGATATTTCAGAAAGTCTTGAGAGAGGTCATTTTTCTAGTCACACACTGAGAGTTGTGTAGTGTGACATTAAATGAGAGATAGGAAAATTCTAGTCTGTCATCTCCTCCTTTATAAAAGCATTTCAAGTGTTTAAACTCCAATTCTTAGCTGTCAAGTGGATCCATATCTTTTTAGTAAGTTATGAAATGCATCCACAACCCCGATACTTGTTCCCCTGTCTTTTATTAAGCATGATGACCTACAAGAAATGTAACACCCACAGAACACTGCAGTGCTTTTTTTGATGGATTGTAGGCACACACATACATATTTAATTTTATCAGCGTAACTATATATGTATATATAAAGTCTTTGCTTTTTTTTGTAAGACTCCTTTGAGGGATCAAACATGCTTCTCCATCTTTCTGCATGGCTTTGAAGTGGATGAGGTGAGTGGGTGAGTGTTGGCCCCTGTCCTCAATGTCTCTTCAGCTGTGCAAGTGCCACAGCCTGGATGAGGAACAAGGCTGCACCTTTCCTCCAAGGATGGTGAGGTTACTGTCCTGGAGTGCATGCCCCTAAAGGATACAATCTGACTCATCCTAAACTGCTCCCAGGGCCTTTTGGAATTAGCACCCTTTCCACACCCCTTGCAAAATACCCTACTAAGGGAATATTTCCTACACTGACCAGTATGTGCATGTTTATGTCATTCTCAATTGGAAGTGAGAGTTGGTAAATTGGTTAAAGGAGTAGAGCTGACAATCAAACAACAGTGTCCTTATTCTAATATCCATTTCTAATGCAGAAGGCAGAGCAGTTCAAAGAGATAAAGAACAAGTATGCATATACAAACAGCTAGCATCATATTGGACAGAATTCATGTATTCCTCACTCATGAGCAAATTTACAATAGTTAGTCATGAATAATGTAAATACAGCAAGACAAAATGAGAGGAAAGCAAAGCAAAGTCAGAGAAATTGAAACATAAATAACATGTTTAGAACTTACAGGAAAACCCAGCAGCTATTATTTGTTAAGGCAAAATCAAAACAGGTAGGCTAAACAATCTATAATTCCATATCCTTAATACTAAAGCATTTGCTTAACTACACTGGTAAATTGGCTGAGAATATTTTGCATTTTACAGGTTTGAGCCCTTATTGCAGTGTGTGATAAACACAAGTACACACCTATTTCAGTGTCTTGTCAGTCATTCTTTCTGACAGTTTTGACAGTGTTTTAACATCCCATTTCTCCCACAGACTCTCCATGTCTCTATTTCCCTGTGCATCATTTCACTTCAACTTCTGGATTGCAAAATCTTTCATTTTTTCATTCAAATATCTCTTAGTCAACCCTTCTTAAATTAATGTGCAACCATAAACACCCCACTCATCTGAAATCAAGTCATTGTGTCTCTAAATGACAAAACTAAATCATTGCCTGAACAGATTGCTGCAAGTCTTGTTCTTTTCACCTTCACCACCTCTGTACAGTCCGTTATCCTCATTCATCATGTCATACCAAAAATTAGAAGGTAGGCCTAATATGTTTCCCCCCATTCCATAAAGGACATGCAACAGTTGTGAGAAGTGTTAAAAATATAATTAATGCAGTAGTGAATAATGAACAGCCATAGTAATTCTTTTCCTAATTAAGTTTTGTGCTAATCCTTCCTACTAATTTCTGTGAACCTTTCAAATGAAAAAATCCCACTTCTCTGTGTATAAACTAAGGTTTTAAATTTAGTCTGCTCATGTCATTGTTACCATCCTGTCTGAGACAGTTTCTTCCAGTTGTTTGTCTTATACACAAGAAGATACTGCTTCATTTGGCATTAAAAAAAATAGATCTATTGGGATGAGAAACTTTCAACATTAGAAGACACTGATTCTTACTGCAGCTGTTACAGTTCAAAACCTTCACTCTACCAAGCAAAACACAGTACTGTCATATTTTTGGTCCAACAGGACTGTTGAAGAGTAGAATATGCACAGAAATCAAACAAATACCAAATTTCAGACTATTTTTTGAGCCTGAGTGATTCCAAATACTCCAGCTTTCATTATCACTGATTTAAAATTAATAAATACATAAATAAAGCTATAAACAAATTAAGATATAATTTATGGAGGCAACTTTATCATGGAATAATTTAGCTAAAATCAAGGCAATCACTTAATCCTCAAACATTCTGCTGTGTTAGGATGATATTTTCAAACTACATCACCCATAGCATATTAATTACTGTAATATAGTTAAGAGGCGGAGTTGCCAGAATGCTATTAGTACATCAAAGGCAGTGCAATACAGTCAGGTGAGCTGGAACTAATCAGCATAACTCACATTATAGAATATCACTAAAACAGATTTATGCTGAATACTTTCATATCTTGGCACATATTTTTTTCATGCATCAGTGTTTTTGCATTTGACCTCAAACATTTCACATCAATCAGTCACGGAATCTTTTCCATTTCTGAAAGCCTAGAGTGTTGTTTGTTGAATGTATATTTCTTTTCATTGCTACAACTGGAATTTACCTATGGTCTATAAAAATAATTGTCCTTAGGAGGTGACCACAAAGTTTCTGAATAAGTGAGTAGAAACCCCAGAATATAATAGTTTATATAGGAAACACCAACTCAGCCTTTAACTATAGAGACATGAACTGTTACCTCTGTAATTACCAGTCAACCTCAATCTTTCCTAATTAAAGTTTTCCTCTGCTGGCATATACTTAAAGCTAACCTTTACTGTTTATTCTAAAATATGTCATTACAATGGACTCAGTGTAAGTTAAATGATGTAATTCTGTCTGACTACATACAGCAATTTGATAGAACTTTGTAAATAATCAAACCAGCCTCTCCCCAAAACCTATGATGTACAGTAACTTGATACTTCCTCTTTGCCAACACACTATCATAACATAATAATGTGTTAAACATTCAGCAAAATATGAATTCATCAAAGTAACAAAGAAAATCTGTAGCTTACCTAAACACAGGTCTCCTGTATCCTAGGCCAATTCCAAAGTATTTTCCTTTCTTCTGTAAGAAATTTCAGAATTCTATTATATAAAAGATATCTGCAATAGGTTTCTTCAAAGCATTAGCACTGTGTAATACTGCACCTTCAAAATTCAGTTCCCATTGGCTTTTCTTGCAGCTCATTTTTTGTTATCAGTTGTTTCCACACATCTTGATGGTACCATGATGCAGAGTGAAATACATATACAAGGCAGATTTGTATTCCATAGCTGAAAATTAGAGAAACCAGCTAACCAATCCTAATTCTCTGAATCCAGGCTTTGATCCTGAAGTTCACAGAACCTGCTACAGAACAGTCCCACCATACAGTATGTGCAACCTATCTATTTCGATTGTACTGGAGCTATGCAAATATCAATTGTAGGAGTATTTATTACGCATAAATATATTAATTGCAATATCTTTAGGCAAAGGTTAAGTGATTTCAATTTTGTCGTGGTTTAGCCTCCGACGGCAACAAAGAACCACGTGGTAGCCACTCTCACTTGAGCCCATCCACGTCTGGAAAGGCAAAATCGGAAGAAAAAGGCAAAATTCGCGGGTTGGGACAAAGGCAGTTTAACAGAACAACAAAACAGTAACAGTAACACGGATAAAGAAGTATAAAAACACGATTATGATATCGACCGCACCCCGGACCGTCCCGGACTGTGCGCTGCCGCCACCGACTTCCTGTCCCTCTCCCCTTCCCAGCCAGCTCCCGGCTACCCCCTGGGAATGGCTCACCTGGGATGGAATACGTGTGCCCCTGCTAGAGCCAGGGGACAATTAACCCTGTCCCTCCTGGAACCAGGACAAATTTAAAAAGTTTATCCTTCCCAAACAGCTGCTTATTATGGTCAGCAATTGCTTTAAATACTACTATGGGGGTACCTCAAGCACAGCATGGCTAACCACTTGAGGGCAGTTATTATTCCTCTCTACACTGCACTGATGCAACGCCACCTCGAGTATTGTGTGCAGTTTTTGGCATCTCAGTATAAGAAGGATATCAAACTATAAAGGTGTGTCCATAGGACTGTGACCAAGAGATGGTGAAGGGCCTTGAAGGCAAGACTTACAAGGAACAGCCGAGGTCACCTGGTTTATTTAGCTTGGAGAAGAGAAGGTTGAGGTGTGACTTCATCACAGTCTACAACTTCCTCAAGAGGGACAGTGGAGCCAGAGGTGCTGACCTCCTCTCTCTGGTGACCAGTGACAGGACACAAGGAAATGGAATGAAGGTGGATCAGGCAAAGTTTGGATTGGACGTTAAGAAAAGGTTCTTCACTGACAGGGTTTCAGTCACTGTAACAGGGTCCTCAGGGAAGCAGTCATGACCCCAAGCCTGTCAGAGTTCCGGGAACATTTGGACAATGCTCCTAATCATATGATTAGTTTCAGGTAGTCCTGTGAGGAGCAGAGAGTTGGATTCAATGACCGTTATGATCCACTTCCAACTTGAGCTATTCTATGACCCTATGATTTGTTGCAGAATCTACCGTAGACAAAATTCTACACAGGGAGAGGTGATATTGTAATTTGCACATTACATGTTTTTTAATTTTTCTTGCAACCTGGCACAGAATTGTTTGCATTGCTTTGCTTGAGGGAATAATCCTGTTAGAACAAGTTACTTGAGTGTCTAGATGGGACTAGGAAAAAAATCTGAAAAAGCATAAGTGGGAAATCTAATTTGCAATTTTGTTAAATTTTGCCCTCTGAGAGTTTGTATTCTTCTGCCTGATAAAATATGTCCAACTGTGCATTTGAGTGGAACAATGCTGTCACCTGGTGGTTAAATTTACTAGTAGTGGTCAATCAATTCCAAATAAAAAAAAGCTTCTATTATGGAATCATGGAATCACGTAATTGTCAGAGTTGGAAGGGACCTCTAGAGATCATCTAGTCCAACTCCTCTGCTAAAGCAGGATTGCCTAGAGCACATCACTGCATCTAGGCAGGTCTTGAAAATCTCCAGAGAAAAGGACTCTGCAGCCTCCCTGGGCAGTGCTCCCTGGGTTTCAGTGCTCTGTCACCCTCGCCATAAAGTTTTTTCTCATATTTGAATGGAAGTTCCTATGTTCCAGCTTGTCCTCTTTGCCTCTTGTCCTGTCATTGGGAACCACTGAGAAGAGTCTGGCTTCATCCTCCTTCAACCCACTCTTTAGATACTTGTAAACACTATTACTCTGCAGAATCAATGATGTAAACAGAAAAATTTATTGTTGAGATTAATGAACAATTTAATGCAAAGAACCCAATTCTCATGTCTTTAATTATAGTGAGTCGCACTAGTATCATAGCAGTAGGTCAGGAAATCAGTAGCTAAGTACTTTGTTATGGAAAGAGTAAAAACTTGCCCCTACATAATTCTACCAGCGATTAATTCTGCAGCATTTTCTTTGAACTAATTTTCTAATTGAACTAGGTAAGGCATTCTGGGGTAAAATATATACATAAACACAGGTATATTTTTCAGTGCAAATATGAAAGATTTTGGCTTGAGGTGGATAACAAACAAACGATAAGGAAAAAAAAAAAAAGGAAACATTATCGGTGTTTTCACTGGTACTAAACCAGATTATATATACATGTTTCTATTTCAGTTATAGAAAGTGAGCCCAAAGAAAGTTACCTATGTTTTGGAATTTACTTAGATATGATAACCCTTAATCCTGTAGAACCTCTTGTAACATTTTTTGGTCCCCAGTTTCTGCTTTCTACACTGGTAAGTATGTTTACTGTAGCTTTCAATTGTTTCTAGATATTAAAAGAAGTGGAATCCTGAATTTGATTTTGTAGCCTTTGGGAGATCTGACACATTTACAGTTATTTCAATGACAAGAAAAAGAACATCTTCAGTCCTTTAGCCATTAGTACATTTCCTCTGCTGCTTATTATCCTTCTTTTAGGTATAATTTGAAGTGTTTGATGATTATACTGTTTATGACCCCAGTCCATTCAAAAGAGAAAAGTCAACTGCGTCCATAGGAGTTCTCTACTAATGGAATATCTTCAAGTACTGCCATAATGAAATTATCTGTTTATTACATGTAAGAACTAAGAAGGCTGTGAATAATTAATTCCAAGTCATTGCATCCCTTGAAATGACAGATATACTAATATTGGAAAAATATACTTTGATTCTGCTATACAGAAAATTCGTATCGGTCAGAAACACGAGAATGCTTTCAAGGTGAACTACAGCCTGAGCTGATCAACTATCAGCATGGGCCTCTCATTCAGTAAACCATACTAGATCTTCAAAATGCTTTCTTTTACTAAACAATTGCAGTTTTCTCTTGCTAGAAGCCATTTTTAGGCAGTGGACTCAGATTGGACTCCAGTGTCTGACTACTTCTTAGTTACTGCAGATAGGTGAGAAAATGCGTCAGAAGAAAAACTAAATGCTTGAAGGTCTTAATTCTCAAAACGTAGACCAGGTGCAGTGGACACACAGATTCCCATTACCTCTTGAATTTCTCACTCCAAGATAGATTCAGTCACTTTTATATTTCCTTAGACTCCTGTCAACTCTCTAAAATAAATTTTTCACATGCTGCAGAGGCAACCTTGAGCTCTATGAGCTCAAAGTTCATGGGACAGTGTTTTACTGTTTCAGGGCTGTTCCTTTATTCTGTAACACAATTTTGGAATAGGCTAGGAAGAATTTGTTACACTTTATCTTGGATCTGCAGCCATATAAGAAGTATGGAGTGAAGTCCAATGAACTGTACAGAAGAAAAACACCTACAAGTTACTTAGCTATAAATTGTAGCTAAGGAGATTTAAATTACATGTTATACATTTGCTTGTTTTCGTTACTACATGTGCAATTGACTGAGTACATGTTCTCTTAATGGAAATACCTTCTCTGCAGGTTGTGATTTTTTTCCAAATGGAAGGTTGGCCAAACAGCTTTATTTTGTTAGAGCTCCTTAGAATATCACACTATAGGTGGTAAAGATTTATTAATGAAAAAACCCAATCGTCATTTCAACTTTGATTTATTTTCCTCACCACCTGTGGGACTACAGTGTATGTTCTGCCTCTGATTCCCTCTGTCCCTTTGGTTTTTTCATATCTGCTTTTCTCTTTGATCCTGCCCATGAGGGAGTGAGGAGAAGATAAAATATGAGAAAAGAACATTCAACTTCTGCGTTGTTTTCAGCCACTGAAATCAAATGAGCTTTGGAGACACAAGGGGCAGCAAACCACATGCTTTTTCATAGCAGAAATTTAAACATAATTTTGAAGACAGATTATGAAAGATACTTATATATTTTAAAAACTTTTTTTAAAACCAAGCAAAAATAAGGCAAGGAAATGTATTTTAAAAGACAATGTAAAAATTAAAAGAAGGAATAAGGCCCTTTTTACTATAGCTTTTTCAGTTATCCTGACTGGGAACACCCTTAACTTAGAGGGATTTGCCTGTGGAACAGAAGAGCAGACCACAAAAAATATCCCCTCTACTTGTTTTGACTTAGCAGAAGTTGGGACTTCAGGATACACAGCCCAGCACAGCTCATTAAGTTCTGTTCTTCTTATTGTGTGGAAACATCAGGGCTTCATGTAAGTGTTCACAAAGAAAATTACAGTTAAGAATAATAAAACCTAAGCCAAGCCATCATACATAGCAATAATGTTAGTCTAGACAATTTTCTATTAACTTTTATTAGGAACAATCTCCCATATTTTGTGTGAAGTTCAGACTGCTTATTACATACCTGATTCACCATATTACCTATCCTACAATGTATACTGACATAGTGCAATAGTCTATAGATCATATCCATCTAGTCCAAACTGTCCTGAATGTTAAAAAATTTCCTTGATTTTATAATTGGTTTCAAATTAGTGTTATAATTACAATGTATAAATCTATTCTATAGATTTAACTATCTATAAGACAGTTTCATTTGTTTTCAGTTCTCCAGTTCCACATGGCTATGGATAGGAATTCTTGTGACTTGAGCTGTCACTTGGCCAATGATCTCAGGATATGTGATATCCCCTGCCTAGAGTAGCAGGAAAATTGTTTGCCATCTGATTGCTTCAAAAGAGTTTAAGAACAGGATACTAATCTACTACTGATTAAGGTAGCATACAGTTCAAGGCAAATGAAGAAACCAAGGAGAACTCTTAAGGAGCTGGGTTTGACTACCCCCAAGATGATACACAGTGCTGTTTAAAAATGCAAAAGCTAAACTGCGGCCAAGCAGCTTGTTTGGGAATAGCAACAATGTACAGCAAACATTGTAAGACTTTTATATTTTCCTACAAGTTGCTGATCTTAAAAAACTCTGAAGATTTTTAATGACTTTACAAAGTAGGCCCAGAAGATTATTTTCTAAATAGAAGCAAGGCAAGGTTTAAAGAAAAAAAGATTATTAAACCCTTATTGCTGTCATGATGTGAATCAGATGCCTCCAAATATCTAAAATGCATATTGCATGGAAATATGAAACCGTGTTTAACAATAAGGATGTTAAAGGAGTAACATCTTCAGATATTCTCAGTTCTAGAAAATTTCTTTTTCTACAAATGTTGCTAGAGTTACCAGTATACCCAGAAACAACTTTTCAATGTTCTTTTGTTATAATTGTATGCTCTATTATACTAGTACTCATAATTGTTTATTTTATTTTCTACTATTTAACTTCTGTTGCTAGCAAGGACTCCCTAGCACTTCAACAGCATCCACAGAAAGGAAAATCTATTTTTAACTTCAGTTGAGTGTAGGTCACATTAGCTTGGCAATTCTTTTCAGGAGCAAGGCTATTGCTGATGTGCATGATTGGTTTATATCATACATATACTTTTTGCCACTATCCCTGGAAAATGTGGAAGAGACATTGTGCTCATAGATGTCCTAGCACCCAGAATGAGAATGAACTGTAAAACAACCTGTATGTGCCACACTGTTTTCTCTCAAAATAGTTGTGCTGCAGTTAAAGAACCTCCAGTAAAAAGTATGTTCTATTGACAGTTCATTTGCTGAGTCATGTTTAGACAGACATCTAGGAAAAAGATGCTTTCTGTTACTTTAGGCCAGCATCTCCTGAAATATTAATTTGTAGTGTATGAAACTTTAAGAGCAAAACAAAATTAATATAAACAATTACAATAAAGTTCCCCAAACTTCATTAATCCAGACATAAACCTGACAAGGAATCCAGGTTGATTATCAGATCAGTGAAGCTTATTTCAACAGATTGCTCAGTAGTACAGCAACAATAGCCACTAAGATTACTTGTAAAGGACTGTACTGCATATGCTTTTTCTCTTTGACATGCAGTCAGTTCCACGAATTATTGCACCAGATACTTTGGAGCATCTATTCACTAGCAGCAGAAACAAGAATGCACTTTGACTCATTAGAAACTATGCCTGTCATTTTCAAAAAGCAGAGCCTGGAGTTAGTTCTCAAGATTTTCTCTAGACCTCCTGGATTTTAGTGGAAAAACAAACAGGCACAGTCAAAATCACTCCAGCATGAGTTCTTGAACACTTGCTTGCTATTTACTCTGCCATATTTCTGAAGCAGTAACAGGGATAATGAAAACATAAAACATATGCAAACGGAGAAGGAATGGTGGAAATGCAAGGACATATCTCATTGTAATGAAACTTAATATTTACACAGCATTTCACAGTTGAATATCAAGAAAATGATAGTAGAATCATTTTGAGCTTAATGGATATTTCTTCCATGCTTCAGAACAGAGCAGCAAACCCCAAAGTCATCTGTTGTGTAAAAGGAAACAACTTTTTCTTTCTCTTCAGTAGTAAAAAGGCAATGAGGATTATGGTTCCAATTTAGAACAATACACTTGCTACCCTGCTCAGTGTGTGCATGTACCAGTGTGTCATGGTCTAAGTTAAAACCAAGGGTGTCATCTTTTGCTATAACTCAGAAGTACTATTCAGACTAGATAGACATAAGAGAGCAAGCTTTCCAGAAGCACTGAAATCTATTCAACGGCCACAATTCTGCCTTTTAGCTAAGTATGAAGGCTGTGTCATATTATGTATTCAGTTCAGTTAACTATTTTCAGACTTGCTCACATCTACCTGTTCACCTGGCAGTTGTTTACTTGCATTACAGTGTATATGCTCTATAAACACGCAAAATGGAAATCTTAATTTTTACATGTTTTAGGACTACTATATCTTAAGCTTATATTGAAGGAGTATTGTGTTTATTTATGTTATATTCTTCTCCATGTTATCCTTAGACTTTTCCCCTCAAATATTAACATGTTTTATGTGCTGTTTATATGAGCTGCCTGCTTGCTACTACTGCTACTCCATACATTTACTACGGAAATCCATCAGAGTATCGTAAGAAATCCACAAGAAACTTTTAGCATTATAGTCTTTTTTCTTATTAACACAGAAAGTTCTCTCTCTAGATCTTGCTTTGATAATTTCCTTTGTTCAACTGTCCATTTGTGTCCGGTTTAGTGGTGTTTCAAATCTCTTGGAGAATGTGTGGGGTTTTTATTTTTATTTTGTCTTTCTAATTGTCTGCTTTTCTGCATTTTTTTTACATACCTTCCTTATGTTCTTGGGGCATTTGTTTATTATCATGACAAAAAAACCTCCTGTATCATCAAAAAAATGATTGGGATTTTTAAACCTGAATAGTGGCATAGTCTTAACATCCTGGCACTCAGCTTGTAACATTTACAAGAGAACTTTCATTAGTACGTCAATTACCTCTTTCTAAACAAATCAGCCTATTTAAGAAAGCTGAAGATACATATCCAAAGTAGAGATATTCATTGTTCCCTTTTTTATTCTGACTCCTGGTGATAAATTAAAACAGACAGCTTCCTTCTTCGAAAATGACATAGTAAGCTGGTCAAAGTATAAAATCTGAAAACAATGGTGTTATATTTTATATTACAAATGCAGATACCATAAGAATATCCAAAAAGAATTCTAGAAGAGATACACGCAAACTATTTTCAATAGTTTATATTAGACTACTGTAGTTAGTATATTTTTCGAGGACAGTTGTGTTAAATGCAAGATATAAATGCATACTTAGATATGTTAGTCTACTAAATATAGTTTCTGTCGTGATGACTGGATGAAAAGTCTGAACACTGGAAACGTAATCCAGAGATTGAAAAAATTAATTGCTAAAGAACTGCTTGATGCTTTGTTTAAAGGTTAGTTATTTCTCAGTAATACGTCATAGCTGGTTCTAATTTAGGCAATGGAGTTTCTCATTCTGTTTGTGTTTCAGCTGCCACATTTCACAAATAAAAAAAACGCATTTTTTCTAATGTTTTTCTAAAACATACTATGATCTACAGCAACTGACATCACAAGATTAATGTACTATATTTATTACCACAGTGATTATTCTTTGTTACCATTGATGCCATGAAAGTGCAGGGCTAAAAACAGATATTTAAAGTTATTTATGTTGTTCAGCAGTGTAAAATAGAGCAAAGAGAAAAATAAAAATGAAACTTTATGTATAGAAGGTTGCAGCATCTAGAGATAAATTAATTGAACATTCTCTCTTAGATGTACCTGTTAGTTAATTGTTTCTATTGCAAAATCTGTAAATGGCATGGCTCTTGACCATAATTATAAACTTAAAGTAACCCAGTTACTGAAATAAATATTTTAAACTGTTAAATCTTGACTATCAAACAAAGTTTAAGCTGTATGGTTTTTAATCTTCGTTTTCTCCCTTAGGAACATAATACAGTAATGGGAAATTTTTAAAGTTTAAAATACATCTTTAGCAGTCTTGCATTAACAATGCCCTCTTGGCTGCTGGTTTACACACCTATAGATCCAAGTACAATAAATCTCAAAAAAAAAAAATCATGAACCATATAAAAGAATCTGACTACTCTAATCCAAAACACTAAGATGATAACTACTCTAAAAGTTACTGAAATAGCATCAAAATCATTAGAATGTATATTTTTTAAAATGGCATACATACTTAAATATACACACCTCTCAAGCAATCAAGACAAGGATATCTTTTTTTTTTTTCCTTTCAAATTTTGTGATAGATAAACCTTAAAAAGATAGGAGTACTAGATGAACTTAGTAATCAGAATTTGTCCCAACCCACTTTCTACAAAAACTAGAACGAAGTAGTACAAAAATAAATTATTGGATAATGTACAAATAAAACACATGTACTTTTGCTTTCTTGACATATTTTTTCTAACAGCCCCATGTGTCAACAAGGTATAATGTCACTGAAAGGTTTCAAAGGTGAAAGATTATGGCTCTTGGAAAAGAGCTTTAATTTTCATGGAAATTTCCACCTGTGTCTCCTGTTATTTGAAGACATACGTCTTTGGTAACATTTCTACAACATTCAATACATGACATAATAGCAGTTGGATATCTCAGTCATTTAGATACATATTTTAAAGGGAGCTACAGACTACTTTTTTTCTAAGGACAATAGGATATTTCCAGAATAAATATTTATATGTTCTGATAACTCCATTAATTCAAAATGTACAGACATAGCTTGAAGATAAATTTGTAAAATTATCTATCTATTCTCAAAGTAACTTCAAAAGAGAGGTTATTTAATGCTTGTCTTTAGCAATGCAAATATTAAGCTATCAATCAGACTTTCTTTGAAATCTTAACAGCATCATAGGCAAAATGTCAAAGGCTGCAGAGTGGTTACAAAGGGATGTAACAGTACTGTTCTCACAATCTGAACTCTCTCAGCAACTTACTATCCATCAGCACAATGGTTTCTGCCTCCCACACTACAAACAAGTCTGACGCCAAGTGAAAATGCAGTAGAGTTGTTGTAGGAAATTAATTGCTTTTCAAGTTGGCTTCTTGATAGCCTTACACAGAGAACAAGATTTCAACAAGTTCTAAGTGTCTTCAAGTTAAGATTCTGTGGGTGGTTTGTCTTATTGTTGATAAACAATCCTCTGTATCTTAAACATTTCAACATTTGTTAACACTTGCAAGTATTTTGCTTTTATTTTTAGTGCTGTTTAGCATATCTGCTAGCTTGGATTTTATGTAGTTTTTTCACAACCTATATTTCCAGTACTTGTAAAAGGTCAGACTCAAATTCTGCAACTTATAATAATATTTTTGGTATAAATAGTCTGAAAGATACTTACAGCAGTCACTTGTGGCTCAATTAGCAGCTCAATTAAAATTAGGTACATAATGGATATGAGNATTTGAGGAGATATCTTCAGCTATGTCTTTTTAGGAGTAGAGTTTGGTAGGTTTTAAAAAGTAGCAGAATAAACAAATTAGAAAGTATTTACTACAATGGAGATGGTACTTAAGATCACGATGAATGTAATAGAGACTGTATTCTGTAAAGTGAGTAGATTAATGTAACAATTTATGAATTATTTAGGGTCTATAGAAAGTAGAAAGACATTCCCAGATGGCGTAAATATGCAGTGTTTCACTNTAGGATATTTCCAGAATAAATATTTATATGTTCTGATAACTCCATTAATTCAAAATGTACAGACATAGCTTGAAGATAAATTTGTAAAATTATCTATCTATTCTCAAAGTAACTTCAAAAGAGAGGTTATTTAATGCTTGTCTTTAGCAATGCAAATATTAAGCTATCAATCAGACTTTCTTTGAAATCTTAACAGCATCATAGGCAAAATGTCAAAGGCTGCAGAGTGGTTACAAAGGGATGTAACAGTACTGTTCTCACAATCTGAACTCTCTCAGCAACTTACTATCCATCAGCACAATGGTTTCTGCCTCCCACACTACAAACAAGTCTGACGCCAAGTGAAAATGCAGTAGAGTTGTTGTAGGAAATTAATTGCTTTTCAAGTTGGCTTCTTGATAGCCTTACACAGAGAACAAGATTTCAACAAGTTCTAAGTGTCTTCAAGTTAAGATTCTGTGGGTGGTTTGTCTTATTGTTGATAAACAATCCTCTGTATCTTAAACATTTCAACATTTGTTAACACTTGCAAGTATTTTGCTTTTATTTTTAGTGCTGTTTAGCATATCTGCTAGCTTGGATTTTATGTAGTTTTTTCACAACCTATATTTCCAGTACTTGTAAAAGGTCAGACTCAAATTCTGCAACTTATAATAATATTTTTGGTATAAATAGTCTGAAAGATACTTACAGCAGTCACTTGTGGCTCAATTAGCAGCTCAATTAAAATTAGGTACATAATGGATATGAGAAGCAACATACATTTATTTCATAATGCAAATCCCCTTGAGTTTATACATGTTTACAAGTTTTCACATGGGAAAAAAAATTACTGTTGTAAGATTATTATTTCAAAATGAAGAGCATAAAATCCTGAAATACTCATTGGTATTTCAGAATGTTTGGAATCAGAATTAAAATGTAGCTCTTCAATTAAAATATATTGTCCATTAATTAGAAAAGAAAAATATTGTCATGGACATTTATATTTTTCTATAAGTAAATTTCTATAAGTAAAAATACAGAACAATGATGAGACGAGAGGAAATCTACTTATTGATTCTGTTGACAAAATCAATGGCATTTGAGGAGATATCTTCA
>VXBJ01000878.1:0-52355 GCA_013400055.1 Nycticryphes semicollaris | reverse complement strand
CAGTAGGTTCTGAAAATGAGATTTGACTCATTTTCAACTCATAGTTCGGAAAATATTTCTAATGACTAATATGTATTTACACTTCTAAGACGTAACTAAACTTCTTTAAGCTTCTTTGTTCAACTCATGTTTTTGTCTGCCAAGGGTATGAGCTTATCATTCAGCTTTTGAGATTTTCCAACAACAGATCAGCCTGTTTTGTGGATTCTGAGTAGCCTGTAAAAAATTTCTAGCACTAATAAATAATATTTTTTTAAAAATTAAATCCATAGGGCCAAGTATTTCACCAATTATTAAAGAAATACAAAGGTGTAAATGACAAAATGGTAAACTTTGCATATTCAATATTATTCCAGGGAAGAACTTACAAATTAGAGGAAGAGTGAGTATTTTTCTTACCCACACACTCTTGGCATGTTTCTTTTTTATTTTAATTACATCCCTGATGCAGTAACTAATATATGACATCTTTATCTTTGTCCAGAGGCAGTTACGTGCCTTACAGATTTAACTAATACTTTGAGCTGTTTAACATATCACCTGTCATGCACTGTTGCAAAGGTGATTTTTTTTTTAACATTAAAGTTCTACATACTGTTTTGTTACTAGCATTTCTAAGGTGATATAAAGGCAAGACTTCATGGCTTCTTGTGTAGGAGGAACACATCAACAGTCTCTGACTGTGTGGCACTGTGACCAAAGAACTAAGCCTTACAATAAAACTTGCAACATGAGGTCTGTGAGGCACTATATAATGATTTTAAAATAAAATATTTTGGATTTATCCAAAATATTTAGCTTAAAGCATAAATACTTTTTGCAGGAAACCTAGATCAATCTTCTTTTTCAACTAGTGCAGCTTTGCAAACTATAACAACAAAGATAGGAAGTTAAAAACAAGCTTGAAACAAAATCTTACAAAAAATTTGCTTCAGTTTTCCACCTAAAAAGCAATGTCTGAGAGGTATGTGCAACTTTATTAACTAAAGTTTCCACATCTGAGAAAAATATTAATGAGAGTTTATCTGAATTTAGCTTTTGAAGAAGCTTTGTTCAGGGAGACCTGATAAGACAACAATTTTTACTTCTGCTCTAGCCAGTATTTGATCAGTCTTCACTCACCCTGCAGAAAGGTGCCTTTTTTAGGATTTTTGACATTACTCATGGCACTGGAAGTACTGAAAAGTACTTTATTTAAACTGTTGGTACCAGTGACTAAAGAATAGCTCCAGGAGTTACACTTCACATATAAATACTGATGACCACGTCTTCTATACTGACTGTTACATTTCCTAAGATTCAAGACCACTGCACATTAGGATTCATTCAAAATTGACTGAAATCAACAAGAATATCTCTATTAAATTTATACCAGGCTGATGGAATTTAAGGCCAAGAAGAACCACAGTTAGGACAATCTGCTCTGATGACCTGTTTGCAAAGCATTTAATTACTAATTCTCAGATGAATCATATAGTCTCTTATGGACCTACAGGTAATAAATAGAGGAAAACAATATTGAGGATTTACCAAAGATAAATTTTTCATGTCAAACCTAATTACTTTCTGTAATGAAATTATTTGGTCCATGGATGAGGAACTAGGAACTCAGCCTTGGATTTTAAAACAATCTGCCTACAAGTATCCTTCTACCCAAACTGAGACACAAGCAGGTGAAAAAAGAACTAGATTGTTCGTCTGAAAAGCTAGTAATTAATGTTCAAAGAACTGGCAGCTGTTATAAGTAACGTTCCTCACGGCCCGCTATTTGAGCTGATTATGTTTAACATCTACATCAATAACCTAGAAAATGAGACAGAATGCTTCTCAGAAAGTTTGATGATACCAAATTTGAAGAGGCATTTCATATCCTTGATTGCAAGGCTGTTATCCAGTGGACAGGCTCTTAGTACTGAGGCAAAAGGAAATTAATGAAGTTCAACAAAGATATAATGCAATGACTTGAACCTACAAGAGAAACACCCTGTGTAACAGTATCAGCAGAATAATGACTGGCTAGAAAGGAACTTGGCAGAAAAGGACCTCATTGTCCTGATGGACACTTCTGTTGACATAAGTAAGCAATGCGTATTGCTGTGATGAAGGTTACGCATATCAACAAGAGCATAACCATCAGATTGGGGAATTGATTAATCCCATTTATTCTGCACCAAATCTCATCTGAATGCAATGAATAGTTTGGGCCTCTCAAGCACAAAAAGCTCCCTGAAAAACTCGAGCAAGTTCAATGAGATGGTGAGGACCTGTAGTACATGACATACCAGGACAGTCTGAAAGAATCAGATTTTCTGTCTTAAGAAGAAAGGGTAAAAGAGGTATCAAATTGCTGTTTTCAGTAACTTTAGATGAAGCTGAAAGAAGACAGCTAGACTGTACTCAGAAGTGCTCAGAAAAAGTAAGAGACAACAGATGTTGTTGCGGCAAGAAACTGTGATGTGGTATAAAGAAAAATATTCTCACTGTGACAGTGATCAAGCTCAGAGATAATGTGAAACCTTCGTCCTTGCATATTTTCAAAACTCAACCAGACAAGATACTGAGCAAGCTGAAACAGCTTTACACGGGCCTTTCTTTGAGCAGGAGTTTGGACTAGATGATGTCCAGCAGTGTCTTCCAACTGAAGTTATCCCCATATACAGAAACTTACCAAAACCCTAGTCACCTTCATTAGGAAAAGTGAAATGTGAAGAGCTTGATAAGTCTCAACCTGCAGGCAGCCATATTTCATCTGGGTCAAAGTCTTTGTGACTAATTTACTGTCTGCTAAATTAGCTTCAATTTTGCTTTCCCCATTTCAGCATCCATTTAATATTGAAGAAGTAAGCTTATGCCTCAAAAAGAAGAAGGATCAGATCATGAACTGCTTTAACCTTAATACTTGTGATGTCTCATGATTTGACTTGCAGGGCTAAGCAAATTTTTTCTTATTTTTAAAACTTATTTCAACATATACGCATCCATAAATCTGTAGAAGAAGGCTGTCTTATGAATCATTACTAGATGAATCATTTTTCTTGGTAATTTGTCTATTTCTATTTTTACAGTAAATAATATTTATGATCAAGTTGCCACTTCAGTCAAAATATGAGTCATACCTGTACTGCTGTTCTTACTGGAAAAGAGGAAAATCTCTAACTGATAAGAAATATCACTTAATGTCTCCCCACGTGCCCCAGCCTTGCAAAGGACACAGAGGCTTCACAGATATTTAAGCATACTGAGCCCTGTTACAGAACTGGAGCATTAATCTGTCAGACCTTGACGGGCTCAAGTTAACTTGTCCTAACTGAGCTTTGCTACAACCAAAATCCTGGCAAACAACTTCTTTGTATAGCTTCATGTCTCAAGCAAAGACATTAAATTGGTAAGCAGTACATTCTATAATCAGCAAATACAGCACCATTAACTTCATTCAGAAATTACCAAATTATGATTCCCTGAATTCATTTTGTCACACTTGCAAACAAATGCCTGCAGTAAAGTTTTAGTTTGGATCAGGATTGCTTTTCTGAAGATAATTACCTGATCAATCGTCTCTTACTGCACTTTCTTTCCATCATGGAGCAGTCTCACAGAATGCAAACTGAATACTTTTGGATTAAACTAAACCAGTAGGAATAATCCAAAAGCCCAAGCATGTGCTCCAGCTAATAAGGGAAGTTCAGTCCTTGGAACCAGACTAGAGCTGGTCTGAAGCTAGTCAAAATTCTCAAAACTTGCATTAACAATCCATACTTGATTCTCAGCACCAACTGTTTCATACTACTTATCTGCTCATCTTTTCCCTTGGTATTTGCTAACAAAGATAACACCTTAATTGCTCTAATCAATAGATAATTTCAGCTGCATCTCATTTGAGTTTGGATGCTTTAAACTTGTATCCTTGTAAGAGAATTGTCTACATTTCTTTGAGACAACAGAAGGACAGATGAGGGGAGAGAAAGTGGGGACTGAGATACGAGAGAGCAAGTAGGTTGAACAGAGTGAATGGAAGAGCAGAAGGGAAAGAGGAGGTAGAGATGAGGGGAAGATGGAAGAAAGGAGAGGCGAAGAGAGGAAGAGGGATGAAGGGAAGAGAAGTGGGAGAGAGAGACTAAGAGAGTGAAAAATCTCTTCTGAGAGAATTAGAGAATTACTTAACACTTACAGATAGATGCTCTTTAGAGTTAGTTTTTTCCACCATATCCTGGAAAAGTCTAGATAACAAGACGCCTAACTTTGACGTGAGACAAAACCCATAAATAGGTAAAAGCCCCAGCTGGGTTTAGAATAGAACAGTTTATTTGGAAGTGACCCAACAATAATCTAGATCATCAATGTACATCTACATAAGATATAAACCTATTTATATTGGGATGGCAGAATCTAATAATTTTTATAATTGCACCTCCTGTGTGTGACACCTAGTATTGTTTTCTTTTAAAGATTTAATTTACATAAATAAACTTTTGAGATGCTATTTCTTTTTTTTTTTTTTTTTTTTTATTTGNAAAATAAATTTTTAGATTTTTTTTTTTTTTTTTTTTTTTTTTTTTTTTTAATTTATAAAATAGTTCTGTCCTTATAACTCTGTATGTGTCTCAGTCTTCCAGTCCATTCTTCTTGCTTTTCATATCCCCATCAGGTCAGCAGACAGAGCAGTTGCCTCACTTCACCAAGATACATTCCTTCCTTGTCTTCCTCAGAACTGCGTCAGCACAGGAATGAACAGGTGAAGATAGTACTTTGATCACACCNTAAAAAATAAATTAAATTATTAAAATTTAATTTTAATTAAAAAAGACCAAACCCCTGTGATTTAAAACCATAAATATCTACCACAGCATTGCATTTTTTCACACTGTAAAATCAGTAGTCTGCCTGCCAGGTGACCCTCTTTCCTCTCTCTATGTGCTACAGCCACAGGCTGGAACACATTGTCTCCCATGTGAAACCAAAAACTTTTCCTTTCACTGTTGGGAAAGATGATGCATTGTGCGTTGCTTTTCTCTTTTTGTGCACAAAAGAACCTGAGGCATACAGATTTGCATAATTATCAATAGTCCAAACAAAAGAAAGAAGCTGCAAAGAGGCAGATAGATCCTAACAGAGACCCTAAAGGAAGGTACTTCTGGATAGAGAAAACTGATTTTACCAACGGAAAAACATGTGGAATGAATTGTTTTCATCAGTCCTGAAGTCACCTAAATATATATTCAAAGTTACATGTGAGCATTTAAATAGTACTTATTCTGTACCTTTAGATATTAAAAAATATACAAGCAAATTTCCACATATTCAGAACAAGTTGATAAAGTGACAGAAGTGAAAGAAAAACTGGAAAAATTGCAAAAAGTCTGAAATTGCATCAAATCAATGCAATTTGCTTGCTTTATTTAGAATAAATATGTGTGACAAATTACACACCTCATAGTACTCCACAGAATGTAGCAGTAACACTGTTCTAGAAGCCTCAGGGCAGAAGCTTTATTTGCAAATTAATTGTTCCCCCGTGTCAAAGTCCGGCTAACATTGACTACACACTCCTACAATGAGAAAGATTAACCATCATGAACCAACACTTTTATTGCTGTGAGTCACAGATCACATTACAGACAAGGACAACTGTATCCACATTACTCTAACCACTATATATAATCTGGTCCACAGGTCACATCTAGGCCAAGACTCCTATAGAAATCTACACTGAGTATTACTGTATGTAGACAAAGATTCAAAGTATGATGAAGAAATCCTAATAGGAGAAAATTATTAAAAAAAAAAAAAAAGACTAACAAAAAATCAGACTTATCATGCTTTGTGGTACAAATCTTATACCAAGATTTACTGTTGGAGCACATATGGGCAAAGGGTTCCTTTTAATGAGACAAGAAACATGGCAGAAAAACGAATGAAACCTCTTAGTGCATTCTTGCGCTCTCTTGGAAAAAAAAAACCACCTCAGTATTTTTGGTTAGGTACTGGGTGTTCTGTAGTTACTTCTTTTATGCTTGTTTTAGCAACTGAATTCCCTGCATGGCTCAAATATTTCAACTTGTTGTTGAAGCCTTATGATTAATTTTATTATTTTTTTATTCTGCAGTGTCCCAGCACTTACCTTATGAAAATATACTGATGCGGTTAGATTCACATTGTATTAGGAGATAACATGAAATGACAGTTATAAGGCTACATTAGGTTGGTAATACTGGGATGGTGGATTAGATTCAAACATGATTAAAAGAGCAAGAAAGAAAAAAACCTCAACCCTTTTCATTGCTTTTGCTAGCATTCCTTCTTGAGATTAATGTCAAAGATACTTAGAGATCTGGATGGGCATGTCTTGAATCTAAATTTTAAAATCCTACTATTGTTTATGACATCTTTGGAAAAGTTTAATATCAGTTACCATTTATCTGTACTCTAGAAAGTAGCAGAGATTAAGAAAAGGTCAGAGAGCATAAAAAATGGAGCATTATTCACAAGTATTCATCTCCAAAAGAGCATCTGTGCTGGTTAAATAAGCAAACTACTTTATGATCTTTGTGACAAATCAGAAGAATTTTCTAGTCTCTGTGGTACCCTGTTTATGTCAGAAGCTTCAAAACCATAGAAAATCTGTTTGTGGATCTTTAATTCCCTTGTGGGTTTACCACTTCATCTAGCATGTGGTGTCTGAAAAAAAACCTCTACTAAGTTTCAGTAACCTCCAGAGCCACCAAGCATCCTACAGACAAGACAAAAATAATACCTGCTATGGTCTTTGAAAACTGATAATCAAATATTACACTACAGTAGGCAGATATGAAATGGGTTATTGCCACGGTTAAGGGAAAGAGAAAAGTGCTCAGTTAAAATATATATTTTGATCAATGAATACACCTTTGAGTTTACAACTTCCTGTGAAAACCTGTGTTCCTTCTATTTAAAAACTAAAAAAAAATATGTATTTTGAGATAGATACCAGAGGATTAATAAAGCTGTTGTCATGCTAAATGATGCTGTTTCCAAAGCCTTCTAAGAAAAAAAAAATCCTTGTCCCCAAGTCCAATAAACAATGTGCTGATAGAATTTGTGTACGTGCATTTCCAACAGAGTTCAGCATACTGTGCCATACATTTACCATAGTGCTATTCAAAACATTTTAAATTAAGCCTTGCGTTAAATTCATGTGCTATCAGTATAGCTTTCTCAGAATGGACAAACATAAGTCCACTATTTTTATCTTGTTTACCGCACTTGTAATACATTTAAGTGTCCCTATGTGTGCAAAGATTTCAAGGACAACTTCTAAGACTGAAAATTGCCACCCTACAGAAAAACAGACGCAATAAATAAAATTGTATCATCAGTGTCTATGATATTCTGCTTTCATTAAATTTTCTCTAAGTGCCTAAATCTTGTCTGGTCATTATCTAAATGCTAAGGTTGTGTTTTTACAAGAATTCTAACATCTGCTTTCTTTACATTTTGTAAAGTAATTGATATTCTAGTACCTAAAAGAGCTTTGCAATCCATTTCATAAAGACGTGTCTCACAGACATGTGTCATGTGTCAATAAAGTGACTATGTTTTAATCTTGCAAAGAGTAGCATTAAGGTTTTTTTTTTAAATATTTCTACAGCTTTGGTTAAAGCATATTTATTAATTTCAAGTACAGTTCAGCTTGAAGGCTCTTCAGGATTAGAAATGGGTAAACTGTAAGTAAGTCTATTAATAAAGTTCAAGTTGTCTAAATAAAGTTGTCTAAATAAAGTTCAAGTCTATTAATAAAGTTCAATAACAACATATAAATATGAGGAATTTATATGCAAAATCAATGATTTACATGAGGTTGCACTTGTAATAGTTGAAAACACTTTGTTTTCAGTGATCTATAATTAAATCAATAAAATAAGATTTATGTTTAATGTTGTGATACCTAACAGCTGATCTCTTATACTGGAAAATAAAATCCAAAGTCAGGTGTCTGGTTTCCCTACAAAATGTGTCAGAACAGCTGGGAGTCAGAGAATGGGATTAACAGAGCCCATTACTCCGACTGCAAAGTCACCTGAACTAACCAGCAAACTCTATCAACCACTTTGCCTTCATATATGCAAAATACAAAATCTTAAACATTTATTTGAGATATGTGTTAAAATTACATCTACCCTAGCTCAAAGAAAAACAACCTAGAAGGCAACTGTAGTGTTCTTTCTTCAGTCCCATCTTACACCCAGTGTCCAACTGCTTAGCATACCCAAAAGAAATGTAATACATATGCTATAAAATACTTCTCCTGTCTTCTTGAATCTTCATTGGCCATAAATACATGAGAGATACAGGGCTTTTGTAAGCTCTCCTGTTACTGAAACAATTCAAATTTGTATAAAATTATCACATATTTTTTAATCTATAAAAGAAATTAAAATGAATGCATGATTTAGCTGCTAGGATATCCAGCTGGGAGTCTCAAGATCCAGGCTTTCTTACAGTAAGAAAGGTACAGGGAAGTCAAAACAAGAATTTTGATCTGGTTTTATGTGTAGTAATTTGGTACGATCATTGACCAGTTTGGTAGTTTTCAATTCATCAGAGCTGAAATCAGAGTTCCTAGATAAATAGACTGCTTACAAATTAGGCATTTGCATTGTTAAATTTCAGCTGAACAGAGCAGGTGAGGAATTATACTTAAAAGTGTTATCTAGAAACCTAGTCTCTTTGCAAAGGCCCTTGGCTTTGTGTAATGTAAAGTACATCTTTCTTATTACGTAGGTTTCTACAGTCTACCAACTCAAGCACCATTTAAAATTACTAAATCTCTACAAATAAAATCAACCAGACAGGCTGTTAGCTATGCATTAATATCTTCTTGCTTATACTTATTGTGAGAACAATCCGTTGCATGACTTTGTGCCAACTATCATTCTCCCAAACAAATCAGAGCTATCATTTGGCAGATAAGAAGTATTCCCTATGCATTTTTTTTATATAACCAGCCTGTTTTAGAAGCTAAGAGTTCTTATAATATGGGCATAGGCCTTGATGTCAGAGACAGTCTACAGATTAATAAATAATAAATACAAACACTAACTATATAAATAATAGATAAAATAATAAAACAATAGCATTTTTATTATTTAATGTTATTTANATTTAATAAAATAAAATAATTAAATAATAGATACTAATTTTCTAGTACAAATGTAGCCAATGAATGCAAATGAGTTACATGGATTAACTGCAGACTGAACTCAGGATTAGTTTCACGGCATTGTGGCCTTGCCTTTAATATGTGCAGACCACAATGCTGCAATGGACCTTTGTTGAATAGCAGCTGTTGTAAGTTCTGGCAGTCCTCCCAGATCTTTGGTCTGCATTCCCTTCTCTTCTATTCTCCATGATTTTTGCTCTTAATTCTTTTTGTTTATGTACTATCTGCAAAGATTTATGCTACAAGGAGTGGCTGTCAGTTGAATTTTCCAGACCAGTATTAGGTCTGCAAGGATTATTACATCTCTGTGCTGCAGGTGTACAGTGGAACTGGTAAAGGATCAACATAAGTAAACCCATTAACTAAAGTACTAAGAGAAATCAATAAACATAATAACACACAAAAATACAACATTCCCAAAATGAAGCAACTGGGAGCTGATGTACACTCCCACTTTTAAAAATTACTGTCTTATATAACCAATTCTTGGCTCCTTTGAAGTGCACAGTGGTTTTATGACCTCATTTTTATCATGGCTAGTTGAAAATATTGTGATGAATTTTCTAGCTTTGCTGATGCTACCAAAATTTTGTGGTAGGCCAATATACCACCATATATCAAACCAGATTCTTGTAACACAAAATCCCTCTACCTTGGAAGATCCTTTATGGTAGGTTGTTTTTTTTTCCTGACGGTTTCAGTATTTAATTTATAATGTTGCATTGGAACGCAGAGATTTGCTTGCATAATCTCTAACGTGTAGACATCTGTTTTCCGTATGCAGTAATACTGTAAAGACAGTTGTGTATCTGTTCTTTATGGAAAATAATGGTTAAGTTCTAAGTTTATATTTATTATCAGAATTCTACACAAAAGAATTGATTCTTTTGATTCTTGATTCTTTACCAAAATCTACTATAAGTGGTGCTCACAAATCTAAAGTTTAGGATGAGAAAGTTTTTTTTTCTCTAATTGGTTATTTTTATTTATTTTATTAGGTTTTTTTCTCTAATTGGTTATTGTTGGTCACCTCCATGCCCATTTGTGTTGAAGCTTTGTATATTAGTAAATTTTTCTCTACAGCTTGGTAGATCCCTTTTGTAAAATATTTTATTCAGCACAGTTTTAATGTTATAATATCCTGATTAAATCACATTTTCACAAGAGATAAGGTGTTAGAAAAAATGAGCGCTAAAATGATGTAATTAGGCAGTGTTCATTTAATGTAATTATGTGTTTGATCAACAGGTACAAATTACTTTTCTACTTTTAATTTATCTAGTAATTAGATGGACCTTAGTGGCTGAGGTCAGCCATTTGAAGCTGGACCAACTGCAGCCGCAGCGACTGATCACGAGGTACAGGGGGATTTTGGGCGGTTGCTTCGTCAGGGGAGGCCCGGGACAGCACCGTGAACCAGCAGCGCCCACCAGCTCTCATGAGAGAGGCTGACGAGGATGACGTGGTGTGGGCGTTGCGTGGCATGGCGTGGTAGTAGTTGACAGACTACTACCCACTACAGGTGGGGAGGAAGCTGCATCCCGTAGTCTGAGGGGAATGAAGAAAGACTTCAAGGCCTTGGGATGGTTGGTGAAAGAGTCTGGGGCACAAGTTATTTTCTCTTCCCTGCTTCCATTTTCAGGTGAGGACATGGGATGGAATAGAAGAATCCAGTCCATAAATGCTTGGCTCTACGAAACTGCTGCTACAGGCAGGGATTTGGGTTCTTTGACAATGGCTGGTTTTATAAGACCCCAGGCCTATACAGTAGTCCGTGGGAAAGGTTTGTCTCACTGGGACAAAAGGGTTCTGGGACGGGAATTAGTGGGGCTCATCTGGAGAGCTTTAAACTAGATTCGAAGGGGGATGGGGCTGTAGCTTGGCTTGAACCAATGGGGCAGTGCTCTAGTACTGATGAAGTCCAGGTGACTTCCCAACCCCATAGGGTGAAATCAGTGTGCTCAGCTCACTCCCTGAAATGCCTGTAGCATGGGGAGTAAGCAGGAGGAAGTAGAAATCTGTGTTTGGTCGGGAGATTATGACCTGGTGGCAATTACAGAGACATGGTGGGACAGCTCACATGACTAGAATGTGGTCATGGATGGCTATGTCCTTCTCAGGAAAGACAGGCCAGCAAAGAGAGGTGGTGGAGTTGCTCTTTATGTGACAGAACAACTACAATGTATTGAGTACCGTCCAGGGGTAGATAAGGAGTGAGTTAAGAGTTTGTGGGTGAGAATTAAGGGGCAGGCTGGCATGGGTGATGCTGTTGTGAGTGTTTATTACAAGCTACCAGATCAGGACAAGGAAGCTAATGAGGCCTTCTACAGGCAGCTAGCAGCAGCCTCGCAATTACAGGCCCTGGTTATCGTGGGGGATTTTAACTACCCCAATATTTGCTGAAAGGCCTACTCAGCCATCCGCAGTCCAGGAGGTTCCTTCAGTGCATTGATGATAACTTCTTGATGCAAATGGTGTATGAGCCAACTAGGAGAGGAGCGCTGCTGGATCTTATTCTCTCTAATAAGGAAGATCTGGTTGAAGCTGTGAGGGTTGAGGGCAGCCTTGGTTGCAGTGATCATGAGGTGGTGGAGTTCAGTATTTCATGTGTCTGGAACAGAATACCAAGCAGAATCGCAACCCTGAACTTCAGTAGGGCCAACTTGGGCCTTTTCAAGCAATTGCTAGGGGAAATACAGTGGGACAGGGTACTTGAAGGTAAAGGGGCCCAAGATAGTTGTATCGCATTCAAGGACTGCTTCTTCCAAGCTCAAGATCAGAGCATCCCAACAGGTAGGAAGTCGAGAAAGGGAGCCAGAAGACCTGCATGGTTAAACAATGCCTTTCAGTTCAAGAAGGACAGGGAATTGCTTGAGAGAGTCCAGGGCAGGGCTACAAAGACGATTAAGGGAGTGGAGCGTCTCCCATACGAGGAAAGACTGAAGGAGCTGGGTCTCTTTAGCTTGGAGAAGAGGAGACTGAGGGGTGACCTCATTAATGTTTATAGATATGTAATGGGTGAGTGTCAGGAGGATGAAGCCAGGTTCTTCTCATTGACAGGCAATGATAGGGCAAGGGGCAATAGGTGCAAGCTTGAACATAGGAGGTTCCACTTAAATATGAGGAAAAACTTCTTCATGGTGAGGGTGATGGAACACTGGAACGGGCTGCCCAGAGAAGTTGTGGAGTCTCCTTCTCTGGAAATATTCAAAACCCACCTGGAGGCATTCTTGTGTGACCTGATCTAGGTGTTCCTGCTCCGGCAGGGGGATTGGACTACTTTCAAGGTCCCTTCCAATCCCTGATATTCTGTGATTCTGTAATTTAATTACGTTTCTAATACTAGGTATCTAACTGAACACAATGGGAAAAGGAATGTCTTTTAAAAATTTTAAATTCTGTAAGTAGGTGCCCTATCAATTATAATACCTGAATAAAACACAGTGAAGCAAATTGGCATTTTCATTTTCTACCACCATGAGGTAATTAACCTAGTGCGTATGTTGTTGTGAGTACAAGTAACCCACAGATCAAAGCTGTATCTCTGAGGAATACTGCTGGATAAAACATGGGTATTCAACCACAGTAAGGTTTGCACACACAAAAAACAGTCAGATTTCAATGTGTAAGAGTACTTTGTCTTACACAGATTATGGAGGTTAATGACACAGGGTTATATATTGGTATCTATTAAATGTATTAACCTGTTTTCTTCTATTAATAAACTTGTATTGACCTATAAGCCACGTCATTTGATTGCAATGAGGTCAGGGCATCTAAGATATTTGTGAAACTGGAGCTGCTGTTCTGATTTACCCTCATACTGATGGCAAAAAGCTAGAGGCAAGCGAAACTCAGAATTTCTGATAATTGTTTTGGTCCGAAGTCAAAACCAAAAGTGAGAAGATCTCATAAATCAGAAACCATTATTTCAGGAACATAAAAGTAAAATAACAGTACTACAATATAGATTTCAAATTCATAGTAAATAAAATACTATAAAAATCTTCAGTAACATTCGATGTGAAAAATGTATCAGATGGACGTTGTGTGATGAAAAACTCTGTTGGGAAATGCTATCAGAAATTAAACACCCATTTTAATTTAGCTATTTTTTCTTAGGTCTTATTTTCTGCTTTTGATAGATCACCGGTGAATATCTATGTTTAATTTTCCATTAACATTCAGAGAAGCTTCATAAATCTGTAGATGGTTTAAGAGTATAAACAGAGAAAAAAAAAAAGGAAAGGTATGCAATGGTTAACAGTTGTCTTTTTAATTGTCTTTTTCGTTAATTATTATAACTCCATCTACTGGGGTTTTTTTGTTTTATCAGGTGCAGCTGCCCAGGTACTGGCAGGGAGCTACTGGGGTTAGTTTTAGTTTTTGCCTTTCTTTCTCACCATCCAGATCTAATTTAACAGGAAATAAATTAAATTAATATTCCCCAGATCGAGTTTGTTTTGCCCATGATGGTAAGCGACATCCCTGTTTTTACCTTCATCCAGAAGATTTTTCACCATATTTCCTTCCGCTATCCCATGGAGGAGGAGGAGAAAGTGGCTGTGTGAGTGTCAGGTAGCTGTCCAAGTCAAAAACCACACTTGGAAATAAATCTTTGACCGAAATTTTGAAGCAAAAAAAGAGTATCAGACTTTACTACTCAGGCCAGCCCTCAGGAATCCCAGATTTTGCAGGAAACAGAGAAAGTCTGGATAAAGGAAGACTTCCCCTTGGAGGAGGAAGATCAAGTTAAAGAACAGTTCAGTAAACTGAATATTCAAAGGTCCATGGGCCCTGATGGGATGCACCCATGAGTGCTGAGGGAGCTGGATGCATCCCAAGCCATTGATGAGCCACTCTCCATCATCTTTGAAAAGTCCTGGAGAACAGGCAAGGTGTTTGAGGACTGGAGGAAAGCCAATGTCACTCCAGTTTTCAAAAAGGGCAAGAAGGAGGACCCAGGAAATTACAGGCCGGTAAGTCTCACCTCCATCCCTAGAAAGGTCATGGAACAGCTTGTTCTGGGTGTCATCTCAAAGCATAAGGAGGAAAAGAAATCTATTAGAAGTAGTCAGCATGGATTCACCAAGGGGAATTCACATCTGACCAACCTGATAGCTTTCTACAATGGCATGACTGAATGGATAGATGACAGGGTGGTGGATGTAGTCTGCCTTGACTCCAGCAAGAATTTTGACACAGTCTCCCACAACATCCTCTTAGGTAAGTTTAGGAAGTTAGATGCATGGACAGGGAGGTGGAGTGAAAACTGGCTGGAAGACAGAGCTCAGATGGTCATGATGAGAGGCACAGGATCTAGTTGAAGGTCTGTAAAAAGTGGTGTTTCCCAGGGGTCAGTACTGGGTCCAATCCTCTTCTATATCATAGAATCTTAGAATCATTCAGGTTGGAAGAGACCCTTGGGATCATCGAGTCCAACCATCAGCACTACTCTACAAAGTTCTCCCCTACACTATATCCCCCAACACCACATCTAAACGACTCTTAAACACATTCAGGGATGGTGACTCAACCACCTCCCTGGGCAGCCTATTCCAACATCTGACCACTCTTTCTGTGAAAAATTATTTCCTAGTGTTCAGCCTAAACCTACCCTGTTGCAGCTTGAAGCCATTCCCTCTCATTCTATCGCTAATTATCACCATGAGAAGAGACCAGCACCAACCTCTCTACAATGTCCTCTCAAGTAGTTGTAGAGAGTGATGAGGTCTCCCCTCAGCCTCCTCTTCCTCAAACTAAACAGTCCCAGCTCCTTCAATCGCTCTTCATAAGATTTGTTCTCCAGGCAAGTGGAGTGCAGTGAAGTGCAGCTTCATTGCCCTCCTCTGTACTCACTCCAGCACCTCAGTATCTCTTTTGGGTTAAGGTGCCCAGAACTGGACCTGATATTCAAGGTCTCAGGAACTGATCAGCAAATATTGCTTGAGTTCCTTACTTTTTCAGTCCTCTTTCCCTTAAAAATCTCTGTCATTATGTCTCTTAAGTGTTTTAAAATGCACCACAGACAGTGGTATTTTTTTCTGGTTTAATCCATCTTTTATTTGTGTGTGTGTGGAGGTGTTCAATAGCATCACTGTGGATGCTTGTTTGGGTGGAACCACAGGTTGGGTGGTAATCATCTGACTCAGTATATAGCATGGTACACTGCCAGCTCAGTGTTTACGTGATTCTTTGTTTACATCTACATGAATGAACCCTACTGTCTTACAAACTAAAAGTAGACCTCTACAGTAAGAACTGAACTTTTCAGATTCACAGTATGGAATAATTCCACAGTTAAAATGCAGCACATTCTTCAGTACATTATGGCAAGATCAGTGTCATATAACAGTTCTATAGTGTTATATAAAAGTTCTATTGCAACTGCTCCTACTAACAAACGTAATCTACAACAGAACCAGTTCAATTTGGAATTGCACTTACCCATTAACATGGCCTTTAGAACAAAAGGGTAACAATTTAAACTGGTGTGGCTTCAACTGCTCCGTCATATCTGCTGTTACACACTAGAGAATGCAAAGAGAGGATGGTGTGAAAGCAATTAATTTAGATCATGTAGAAATGCTCTGAGGGGAGGTGAAAAAAAAGTCTGGTTAAATTAATATAACTGAAATTATGAGGAAAAGTATTTTTCAGTATTTGTGTGGGTTTTGTATTACCTGAAAAATATACTACGCCTACCTCTAGTCCCTATAAATTTCTAGAATTACATTTTCTTGTTATCATGTGCAACAGAAGAAGAAATTACATAAATAGCAAGTGGAAATCTGAGTAACTATTATAGGTGTAAGAATATAGACGAGCTATTGCCAAATATACACAAAAAAGACAGTAAGGGATAAGGGTGAGGTGTTTTTATGTAACATTGCAGCAACAGAAAGAAAGAATTTCAGAGCAGAAAATTATTAAAAATCATGTAAAATTCAGTGAAGGGTATTCTGTAAGAAACTTGGTTATCAAACTGTAACGTGTAACGTTATACCAGCTTCTATCTGTGTAGGATAGTGAAAACACAAGGGGAGATTTGTTACAGGATTTAAAAGGCCTGAAAAGCAAGCAAATACTGCCTTGCTTGGATCACTTGGATAGTCATGTAAAGTGAAAAACTTGCCACCTGTCCCAGTTATTTTTGGAAGACTTCTGTAGTACATACATTAAAGGCACCTTGAAGGAGCAAGAAATTATGGCACTGGTATAAGTACAGATTCTCTAATTCTGATGGAACATAATGCTATGGATAAGATTCCTGTGTGTGCATGTCAGTTCGTGTCTGCCAGGGCTGTGAGTATGGCATTCCTAGACCATGTTAGGACATTTTCAACTAGTTGAGACAATTCAATACACACCTTGATCTAGGCTTAACACTGATGAGTAACTTTGATTAACTCATATAGAAAGCACACGTGAACTTTCAGTCCAGGCAAGGAATAATGGAAGTTACCTTTGTAATCTTATTTACTTCAGTTATGGGACTTAACCAGCAAAAGACATTAGAAGAAAAGTCTGAAGGCAGGGTTCATCAGCAAGTTCACATGGCAACTAACTAGAAACACTCTGAGTTGAATAAGAGACTATTAACGTTTCAGAGGGACCAGGATGCAATTGTTGTACTGTCCATGTATTGATAAATCTATACCACTCTGTAAGCATTGGAGTACATACAGAAATGTTAACTAAGTTTTTTTATTTCATCCAGTCTCTCCGCTCACTTACTGTACAAAATATCACGTAAGTAGAAATTATCTTGTATGCCGGTTGTACTTCCCAGCTTCTGCGCTCAACCAAAACTGCCAGTGGAAGGAAAGGGAAAGAAGATGCTCACAGCTCGAGGCTCATTAATTTCTTTATAGACTTCAAAAACAGAGCAGAGAGAAAATGATGCAACCTGATGCATAGGCTCATGAAATTTACTAATGCTCGCTTTATCAAGTTCCATTTTACATTTTGGGAAAGTGATCATTGAACTTTCTATTCCCAGATGACCCTTCCTCAAACCTGAAAAATTCTGCTAACAGAATAATATCACTGGAAAGTTGAAGCAAGAGGGAAACCACTGAAATACTGTAACTGCTGGGCTTGTTTGACCTTATGTGAAAACAGAAACAGATCAATAGAAGTGATGAAAGTCTAAGGTCAGTTTGGCAAGTGGCAATTTTTAAACACATAATCAGTTATTAGCTTTGCAGCCTAACTGATCTGCTCTGCATTTTGGTCCTTATGTGCACTTTCCCATCATTCTTTTTGTCATCTCCCATTCTTCTAGGATCAGTGTATCGATTACAGGATTTTCAGAGAAAGAAGAAAACAACATGTACATCTAGAAGCTTAGCTTTTTTTTTTGTTGTTTATGAAACAATTTATATGTAGGTTTAGTACGGACCCAATTAGTCAGAGAGGACTTTTTTGTAAGAAACATAATTCAAGAGAGGGATACCTGGAGAACTGTTTAATTTCATTCTTCAAACAGCTTCTGGGGAGTCATTTCATTATATTCATTTCACCCATATGCTGCTGTAATTAATGGCCCAAAGTAGCTGACTGCACACCTGTTTTGCCTAGTGCCAATACATTTCCCAGGGCAATCATCATTATTTTGTATATCAGAAGTCAACATAATTTTTTAACACAGAGGTGGAAGTCCACTAAAAATAAATGTTAGACTCCAACCATATTACTTAATTAATGCTAGCATGACAATAGCAATTTTGAAGGGCAATAAAATTCTCGAAGCCTTATTTTTGCTTTATTGCTCTTGAAACAATGGTAAAAAAATCCCAACAAACCCCTATAACATTTTCAATTCATTCCAAGTAAAGTATTGCATAATGGAAAAGTTCCAATAATGACCTTAGTGTACAGACAGAATTTGTTCTCATAGTGTACACCATGTATTTAGCAAGATGATGAAGAGTGAAAAATTAGATGTATTTTCTTATGAACAAATTCACATTTGTGGTCAGCAGATTAGGAAAACCTTTCAATAATATTGCACACTGATCTTTAGACCTTAGGTTATCTACAGGAACTTTGTGATTTAAAAATCTGTAATGATAATTAAAGAATTTGTTTGCTTCTCAGTGTATGACTGAGTTTGCACTGAAAGCAGATCACTGAATATCTCATTTCAGTTTGTCACCCTTTGAGCACTTCTTGCATGACAAACACAAAAGTATTTCAGCACCCCATCTGAGGAAGGCATATGAAAAACCAGACAATGTAACAAACAGCCAACTATCAGAAGGTAACACTGGGTATTTTTTCTATGATTTTTACTTCTATGTTTCACTAGCTGTGAAAGTTCCCTACGTGCTGTCTCTAAGCATTGGCTACATGAGGAATAGGATCCTATGCTAAATATAACTTTGGTCCAGTGTGGAACAGTTGTTATGATACATATGTATTTATAAACTTACACACACACATAAATGTACAAGAAAGGCATTTAAGAAAATATAGATAATATAACAGAATCTATGGGTTATCTTAGGCAAACATATTATTTTTGGCTGTTCAATGTAACAACCTAAAATGTGATTGTAAACTCAAACTCCACAAAAAGATGTAGGTGGCTTCTAGAAGAATAGGGCCAAATTTAAAGTTCAAAAATTAGCCTTTAAAAATCACAAAGAGCCAGAAAGACAAGCAGCCAATTGCCTTAGAATTTCAGCTATTTCCTGTTTAACATATTATGGACAAGCACAGCCTACTGGAATTTGTTAACAAAGAGGGAGTTTCCATCATGTTCATCAAAACCATTCCTGGAAGTTACTCCATTTCTGCAAACCCCCCAGTAAACCCAGGCAAAACTCAATCAGAAGCTTGTCTGCCAGGCATGACTTAGTATATTCTTGACAATTGACCTACACATCAGGTAACTTGAGCTAGGACCCCTTGAGTTTAAAAACCAGCACTGCCAGGTTTACCTGAACTGCACCTTCCTTTCATCAGAAATGTTTTAAGCTTTTTAAATGCTTTTTTTCAGCTGGATTTGATCCAAATCTGCTGCCTTTCCATTGTGCCCTAGCACTTTCTGATCTCAATTATTAAGTGCAGCAGCTGTCACTAGATTCCAAATTCAGCAGTGTCTACACAGGTCCTCTGGACTGTGCAGCTTGCTCTGATCCCTCTCATTTGGAGCCTTGCTGCCTGACACTCCTTTGCCCCTACATGGGAGCTTCCTACCTGCCTTCCATGTTTGCTCTTTTTCTTACTATCAGCATGTCCATCCTGCCCTCCCATTTTCCCAGCACAGTGTGCACACTTTCCCCATACAAAGGGTACAATTCCCCCAGTCTTCCCCTAGTGCAGAAAGCTCCACTTGATCCAGAGTGTAGCAGTCAATTTGATCATAACCTCTGTTTAAAGTTTTATTTTTAGGTGAATACTGATTTTTTTCCATTTATTAAAATTGTTTCTTATTTTAAAAACAAATAGGGATACAGCTTTGCTCTCTGCTATAGGACACACATTTTTAAAAAAATTTACTACTGGTGAAAAATAAAGATTGGTAACTGGGGTACTATTTTGAAATATCTCTCATTATCTTTGCCTCTACTAACTCAAGAAAATTGACAACCCATGTTAGAAAGAGCATATTCACACAGTTCAGAAATGGATAAAATAATGGAAGCTATGTCAAAATGAGTCAGGTAGTTTCGCAATACAATACCATGATGACACTGCATTAAGAAGGAAGGCTAAATAGCTCTCATGATGACTGCCCTGGTGGAGGTATAATATGCTCAAGATTAAGTTAAGAGCTTTGCATGCCACTTGGATAATGGACAGTTACCTAAACAAGACTTAAGTGGCACCAAAATGTCTGGTACATGGTTAATAACCTAATGAAATATACACTACCCATTTTCTTCTCTGTCCCCTTCCCACAAAGCCAAGTCAGTTATTTAAATTAACATCTGTCCTGGTTTGAGGTGAGACAGAACCAATTTTTAGTAATTTTACTTTTTCTGCTGGGCATCTTCTAACTAACTAAACTCTGAAATTAATAGCATACTGTTCAGAAAACTGTTCACTCTCACAGTGATAAGACCTAATTATACCAAGGAATGGTATACAGAGAGACCCTTGCTTATACTTATTGCTGTAACAACCAAGTTCAGGTAATTTCATTATCTGCCCCATTGGAGGGTTGGAAGCAGAAAATCTTAGAGGGGTCACACCTGTAGGGAGGAGAGGACAGGACAGATGACCCAAAACTGACCAGCATGCTCAGTATAAAAGCTGAAGGATCAAAGGGTCAACTCTCTTTCTTTGATCGTGATCCATGTGTTCCTGACTCTAGATCTGGAATCCAGCTCCTGTTGGTCACCAAATCCAGCCTGAGACTTTTCCCGATGCCTGCTAGTGATGTGATTGTCACCCTGGGAGCTTAATATGGTTTTGTAGATACTGTGTACATTTTTTTCCTTTTTTGACAAAAAAATATTTCATTATCTATTATTTCATTATTTATTTATGTCTTCATTAAAGTAGTTTAGGGTTTTTTTTCCTAAACTCATAAATTTCTTTAATCTCTACCTCTCCTCTCTTTTTCTTAGGCGGGGGAGGGAGGGGCCATCTGTCATTCTGATTGGCCAAAACCTCGTTACTATCATGTCACAATTACATACTTCCGCTGTCAAATGGCAGCTAAACTTTGCAACACTTTTCTCTCTCCCCCTTTTCCTGTTTTATTTCCTGTCTCTGAAACTTCAACAAGAGTTCAGCCACTCCCCAAAATGGCATGCTTGCATCCAAATGTTAGACTGTCAAGGATCTCTTCCTCAAGTCAAGTGAATGTGTGCAACAGCCTTCCTTACTCTCAACAGCCCAAGCCTTTTTTAGATATTGGAAACAGTTCTCATCTGTATCTGGTCACTAGTTTGACTGCTTCAGATAGAAAAGAGCTGAAGATTAATTGCATGTGGATCTGACTCCATCTCTATTAAAGAAGTCACTTATCTGCCAATCCTTTTAACAAGCAGTGAAAGATCTAAATAGCTGAACAAGTTCATGGGATCCAGTTGTTTGTTAGCAGTGAATGGGAAGGAAGAAACGAGGGAAATCAGTCCCTGTGCTTATTTTTCAAAATTAAAATAATTTTTTTAAAGAGCTACAACCTGAAGACAGGATAAGTTCACAGAGTTGCATTAGCAGAAAAATATTTAAGTTGGTCATCAACTAATATTCTGTGGACTAGATAGGACTAATACTAAAAAAAAAAAGTATGTAACTGATCCCTTTCTTTAAAGTGATGTGCTTGTTTACACTACTCTGTGGAACCATGCTAAAATGAGATGTCTTAAAATACTGAACACTTCTGCAATCTTATTACAACACACAATCTCACTCCCTCTGATTTTTCTGTAAATATACATGTGCTTAATATTATTATATTCACTAGCACATCTATGTTTTTATTTATATAAATAATTTTTTACATGTAACTTGAGAACTTTTGTTTTTTCTAGAACGAGTTTTGCAAAAATACATGAAAGATGATGTGTCTTGTCTTTCTATTAATTTTGTGCACAAAAGTGACTGAGACACATTAGAAAATTCCCTAATCAAATATTATTTTCTAGTACTTTCATAAAGATGACTTGATTTTATTTTACTATCAGTTAACCTGTTGAATGTCCTAATGAATATCAGAGGCAAGCCAGCTTTCCTCTTTAGATCAGTTAGAAACTATAAAGTGGCATAAATGATAGGCTTTTTTTGGTAAAGCATTTTAAAATCCAAGTTGTTATCAGTAAACTATCAGTTAATACAAATTTAGCCATTTATCTTACTTTAAATCTGTGGCTGAGATAATTCATGAACTCCAATTAAAACTTTAAAACATAATGGAGCTTTATGTAATTGTACACACACACACAGAAACACCAAAGTTTCTGAGAACAATATAGTTACAGTTGTCCACCGAATGTTTACTGGAAGAAAATATTCTGAATCCATTTACCAATATTTCTCAATCTGTATGCCATGTCAATGAAATGTGTACATTTCTTAATATATAGAGAGATTATGCTTTCCATTGTTAGGGCTTTCAAGAAAGTAATTAGGCATGTTGAATGCACTTATTTTTGAAAGACTTTTTTTCATAAAACATATATACCACATAGTCCACTTTAAGTGCCCTGACAAGAACCGTGTGCACCTTAGAGTATACAAAAAGTCACTGGATTTCTAAAGGTATCAATTTCACATTGTGAATAAAGATCCAGAATATATACTGTTATTTTGTTATTTGGATGAATGATGGAGGGTAAGTGGGTGAATAAGTATGTGAAATTTTAAAAGAAGTTAAACTTCCAGCTTTCCATAAGATATTTTAAAAATAGTTTGGCAGAAGAGATTAAAAAATAAGCAATACTGCTTGAGTCAAAAAATTCAGGTAATGTTATACCCAGTAACTGCAATTGTTATACCATTTAAAGAAAATCATACTCTTTATGTAGTCAAACACTATCTGCAACTTAAAGAAAGAATATTCAGAATTAAAGATGATCTTGCAATTCATTTAACAGTCTTCAACGAGAGTACATCACATTTCTGAAACGCATGCCAAAGTGAGTTGTTTAGCACAGCCAGAATAAGCATATTAATTAACATTCAGTTTATAGAAATTTTAATTCTATTTTTTCTAAGAATCCCAGTCCATAACAGACTATTGTCTTCAACAACGGAATAAATAATAACATAAAGAATTTAGACAATTTAATTTTCTCATTAAAAACCAAATCCTGGGCCTCCAGTAATAATGATGCTGTTTCACTACAAATAACTGCCTCTTTCAGCCATGAAAAATTCTTAGTCATTCAAATGACTTGAATTTAACCGATTTCAGCACAAGGCAAATGAATGGAAAATAAGCTTTATTCTTCCTTGTGAAAAAAACGTTGAAAAACAAATTGACTAAATAAATTGCAATTTCTTTGCCCAGTTCTAATGCATATTTGATGAAAACTGCTCATTGTCAGAAACTTTTATAATATCCTGACTCAGGTTTTCCTAACAAACTTTGCTTGCCACTGTCATTTCAAGCATTTGTTCTAATAAATAAAGGTCACTGAAAGTTTGTGCTGTACTGCATTGTAGAACATCAAAATGTCACAATAGCACCAGCATTTGGGAGTTGCATGATGATGTATTGGCATAGTTCAACAAAAGTCAGTGGAACTATTTTAATTTATACCAGTTGAAGACCTAGTTTGCAGGGCTTAAACTGAAATCAGATTTCACGTATGACTATATACAGAGTCATAGATGAATTGAATTATTTTTAAAAAAGTTATTCTTCATTAAAGTGAATTATTTTTAGGCCAAAAATGCCAGTTTGGCACATAGGTAATCTATTTCAATGGCATAGGTAATCTATTTCATGGGCCAGTGATTGCAACACTCTGGAACCGAGATTATTTTTTTCTAATTATAATTTTAATTCTTTTAAGAATACTTCAGTTTTCAGGTCCCATTGGAACAGAATGAAAAAAAATTAGAACCATATACACTTACTTTTTCCATATAGTTTCACATTTTTTTTTGCTTTGGATTGTGACTGCTCACTGGAGTCTGCACAGGTGCAGTATTGAGGGATGGATTTGAACAAATCAACATGTCATAAGATATACCATAAACCAACAGCCTATGAAACTGGAAGTATAGTGTAAAGATTTGTTTGCACCTTGAGCTGTCATTGCTCAAATTCTCCAAGTTTAAATCAATGTTTTTGTTGGTTATTTCTCTAGAAGATCCTCTGAATAAAGCATTTCTTAGGATTAGTAAAAAATGTTCCTAACTTGATTTTTGAAATGTTTTGTGTAACACCGGGTTTTATTGCACGAAACATTTCAAAAATCATGTTACAGAAAACTTGACTGGTTTACCCGTGCAGGTGAGCATCCACAGAGAATCAAGAGAACTGATGCACATTGTCATGATAATGATGTAAATGATACCTACAGTAAGAAAAAAAATGAAGTAGGACAGGTATGTCTACTTTACCTGGAGAAAATATTACACACTTTCAGCTTTTGTATTGATTCAGATGCTCAAAGATTATTCTCATTTTCTCACAAAATGCTTTGTTTCACCCAGGATAATTTATCCAAACCTTGGTAAAGAATATAGGATCAGAAGTAATTTTTATATGCAAATTTGAGAGTTTTGCCAAGTATTCTTGGTAATGACCAATAATTCTTTTTCACCATTATCTAGTAAAGTGTTTTCATAATCACTACATTTCACATTAACTGTGCTGTATCACTGAATTTGTGTTCAAGTATTCTTCAGAAATACATAACCACTGTCATTATCTTGAAGCACACAGATATTTGTATGACAGGTTTTTGAATCACAGGACAAACTGTATTTCACCTTGCTGAGGGTTCAATAGGTTGTTACCACACTGAGTGATTAGATTCTATTTATACATACCTTGCAAAATGAGAATACTTCACAAAAAAAAAAAAAAAAAAAAAAAAAGAAAAAAAGATTAACACACTTAAATAAGTTAAGTTGATTGTAAAAAGTTCTATAAAACATGTTTAATTTACACACTTTTCAAGATGCTTTTAGCTGCCTTATTCTTCAAACTAGTTAAAACAGCTACCATTCAAACAGGAAATACAAAACAGTTTTAGAACTCTCATTCAGATTACAAGAGGCCAGGAACAAATAAATGAATAAATAAATAGGTAAATGCACTGGGGTTTAGTCTGTGAAAGTTCTCCCTTTTTCAAAGGCTTTATTTATTAAAAATAGTAAACCTTGTCAGTCTGATTCTCCATACAGTTATGTGATTCATATTCTTAAGAACTACTTGTTGTCATACAATCATTGATTTATAGAATGGTTAAGGTGTGAAGGGACCTCAAAGATCACCTAGTTCCAACCCTATACATCTAGTTCCAACATCTCCCACTAAACCAGGTTTCAAGGTTTGGCATTGAAGACTTACAGGGATGGGTCATCACAACTTCTCTGGGCAACTTGCTCCAGTGTTTCACCACTCCCACAGGAAAGTATTTCTTCATGGTATATAACCTAAATCTCCCCTTTTTCAATTTAAAACTATTACCCTTCATCCTATAACTACATTCCCTGATAACTCATTATCCCACGCCTATCTTTATACCCTCATTATACATTCATATATATTTATACCCTCTCCGTCTTTACTGTAGGCTCCCTTTAGGTACTGGAAGGCTACTATACGGTCTCTGCAGAGCCTTCTCTTCTCCAGGCTGAATAACTCCCAACTGTGTCAGCCTGTGTTCATAATAGTGGGGCTCCAGCCCTCTGATCATCTTCATGGCCCCCCTCTAGACCCATTTCAACAGGTTCATGCCTTTCTTGTGCTGAGAACTCCAAAGCTGGATGCAGTACTCCAGGTGGGGTCACAGGAGAGCAGAGTACAGGAGGAGAAACACCTCACTCAACCTGCTGGCCATGCTTCTTTTGATGCAGCCCAGGATACCATTGGCTTTCTGGGCTGCAAGAACACGTTTGGCTCATGTTGAGCTTCTCAGCCTTCAACACTGCCAAGTCCTTCTTCTCAGGGCTGCTGTCAATACATTCTCCTCCCAGCTTATATTTGTGCTTGTGTTTGCCCCAACCCACATGCAGGGAAGTGCACTTGGCTTGGTTGAACTTCATGAGGTTTGCACGGGCCCACTTCTCAAGCCTATCCAGGTCCCTCTGGATGGCATGTTGACTGCATCACACAGTTTTCTGTCATTGGCAAGCTTACTGAAGGTGCACTCAGTCCCGCTGTCCATGTCTCCGACAAAGATGTTAAACAGCACTAGTACCAGTACTGGGTGCTAAGGAACACCACTTGTCACTGGCGTCCACTTGGACATCAAGCTGTTTTCTGCAACTCTTTGAGTGCAACCACCTAGCCAGTTTCTTATCCACCAAGTGGTCGATTCATCAAATCCATGCCTTTCCAATTTAGAGACCAGGATATCATGTGGGACAGTGTCAAATGCTCTCATAAGTCCAGGTAAATGACGTCTGCTCCTCTGCCCTTATACTGTAGGACCATCACAGAAGAACACCAAATTTATCAGTCATAACTTGCCCTTGGTAAAGCCCTATTGACTGTCAGTGGTCACCTCCATATCTTCCTTAGCCGAGTTTTCAGAAGGATGTGTTCCATTATCTTGCCAGGCACAGAGGTGAGACTGACTGGCCTGTGGTTCTCCAGGTCTTCCTTTTTCCCTTTTTGAAAATGGGGTTTATTTATATTTTTCCTTTTCTAGACAGTGGGAAGTTCACCAGACTGCCATAACTTCTGAAATGTAATGGAAAGTGGCTGTCGTTGTTTAGCCTCAGACGGCAACAAAGAACTATGTGGCAGCTGCTCTCACTTGGGCACCTCCATGGCTGGAAGGGCAAATTAGGAAGAAAAAGGCAAAACTCGTGGGTTGGGACAAAGGCAGTTTAACAGAACAACAAAACAGTAACAGTAACACGGATGAAGAAGTATATAAAACACGATTATGATACCGACCGTTCACCCACTGCACGCCAGACCATTCTGGACTGCGCGCTGCCCTCACCGACTTCCTGTCCCCCTTCCCTTCCAGCCAGCTCTCGGCTATCTCCTGGGCATGGCTCACATGGGATGGAATAAGTGTGCCCCTGCTAGAGCCAGGGGACAATTAACCCTGTCCCTCCTGGAACCAGGACAGTGGCTTAGGAACTTAATCTGATTGTCAGTTCCCTCAGGACCCATGGATGGATTTCATCCCATGGACTTTTGTACCTTCAGGTTCTTTAGATGCTCCCAGAACGTATCTTCTCCTGTAGTGGGTGGTTCTTCATTCTCATAGCCCTTGTTTTTTTTCTTCCTTGACTTGAGCAGTGTGGTTAGAGCCCTTGTTGGTGAAGACTATGGTGAAAATGTCATTCAGTACCTCATCCTTTTCCATATTCTGGGTGACCAGGTCTCCTGTTTCCTTCCAGAGAAGGCCCATATCTTCCCTAGTCTTACCTTCATACCTGACATATATTAAAGAAGTTTTTCTTGTTGTCCTTGATGTCCTCGGCCAGATTTACTTTTTTCTGGGCTTTAGCTTGCCAAATCCAATTCCTGGCTTCTCAGAAAGTTACTCTGTATTCTTCCCACGTTACCTCTCCTGGCTTCTACCCTCTGTAGACCTCTTTTTTGCTTTTGAGTGTGTCCACAAACTCCTTGTTCATTCATGCAGGCCTCCTAGCTTTTTTGGGTTACACCACCTTGATGTCCTCGGCCAGATTTACTTTTTTCTGGGCTTTAGCTTGCCAAATCCAATTCCTGGCTTCTCAGAAAGTTACTCTGTATTCTTCCCACGTTACCTCTCCTGGCTTCTACCCTCTGTAGACCTCTTTTTTGCTTTTGAGTGTGTCCACAAACTCCTTGTTCATTCATGCAGGCCTCCTAGCTTTTTTGGGTTACACCACTCCTGAGCTTGGAGGAGGCAATCCTTGAATATTAACCAGCTTCTTTGGGCCCATCTCCATTCCAGTGCTTTTTCCCATGTTATCCTGCCAAGCAGATCCCTCAAGAATCCAAAATCTGCTCTCCTGAAGTCCAAGGTAGTGAGCTTGCTGCTCACCCTCCTTGTTGCCCTAGGGATCTTGAATTCTACTATTTCATGATCACTGTGGTTAAGACTGCCCTTGAGCTTGACATTCCCCACCAACCCATCTAGTAAGGATGAGGTCCATCATGGCTCCTCTCGTCATTGGCTCCACTACCTTTGGATGAGAAAGTTGTCACTGATATATTCCAAGAGNCCCTCCTTGTTGCCCTAGGGATCTTGAATTCTACTATTTCATGATCACTGTGGTTAAGACTGCCCTTGAGCTTGACATTCCCCACCAACCCATCTAGTAAGGATGAGGTCCATCATGGCTCCTCTCGTCATTGGCTCCACTACCTTTGGATGAGAAAGTTGTCACTGATATATTCCAAGAGCTTCCTGGATTGCTTATGCCCTTTTGTGTTGTCCCTCCAACAGATATCAGGGTGGTTGAAGTCCCCCATGAGCACCAGGGTCTGTGAACATGACATTGCTCCTATCTGTAGAGGGCCTCATCTCTTTGGTTATCCTGATCAGGCCTCATCTGCTTGGTCATCCTGGTCAGGTGCCCTGTAGCAAACCCTCACTGTAATATCACATGCCTCTGCATTCCCTTTAATTTTGATCCATAAGCTCTCCGTTGGCTCCTCATCCATCCCCAGGCAGAGCTCCATGCACTCCAGATGGTCATTGACACAGAGGGCAATATTTTACTAAGGATACTGCATGCTATTATAAGTAACCTCATCTGTTATGAGTTGTTTTCTGGTAGAGGGCACAATAATTAAATTCAACAACGAAAGACAATGTGGGGAATTAAAGGGTCAATAAACTTAAATATAGTTGTGTTAATTTATTCACATTAATGGAACATCCAATTCTTCTTCCTTACGTATTATTCTGTTTCCATTCTAGTGCAAACTTTTTTAGTCCTTTTTATTGGGACTGTATATTTGATTCCCTGATTTCATTGTTTTGAAGGAGTGACTGAAGGATGAAAACTGACAGAATAATATTGGAATGAGAGAATTTAATTCTATATATGCGTGTATGGGAAAAGAGACAGCCTTCAGAGTTCATACATGAGTTTGGATGATTCTTTGCTTCTGGCCTTAGGAACTACACATTCTGTTGTTCCATATACAGACTTTCAATATAATTATTTTCTAGTAAATGGACTTATCTTTAGATTGTCTCCTGAATATTTTAAGTCAGGACTGGCTAGTTCACAGGCTGGAAAAGTTGGTTCAAGTATTTCACATAATCCTGGAGAAGTAATAATCATTTACTCTCAGCTAAGCCTGTTTTCCTTTCCTAAGTTTCAATTTATTTTAAAGTAATGTGAACAGATACAGAATATCTGCACATTTCTCTTTAAGATCCTGAGACAAATAATAAGGTGTTTGCAAATATCTCCTGCCATTTCTTGGAGCAAGATTCTGCCAATTCTCTTTTTGATACTCAATAGCACTCATATAGCAACATAACATATCACGTGGCTTCCCCAAGAGTAGAAGGTTAGTAATTTTTTCTTTTAAAGATTACTGAAATTAGGTATTTATTTAAATAGTTCAATAAATATTTAGGATTAAATATTTTGTTATTAGAGATAAAGGATTCAGATCAAGACTAAGTATTTTCATATCAGTTGTGTTGCAATAGATAAAATATTACAGTAATAAATCTAGTTCCAGCAATGATATCAGCAGGCTATGTATCATAGGGTTTGGTCTTGTTTATTTTCACATTTGCTGCTACATTCTTGTATCAAAATAATTTGAAGTGATCAAATTCTGGTTTTGTGACTATACTCTTTGTTTTGATATTCTTTGTGAGAATGTACTATTTTAACTTAAAATTCAATTTTCCTTTAATTAATTCAAATATTAAAAAAAGTCTTGAACATAGATAAACTTCTGTGTTCCTATAGAAAAACCGCCTTTGCATGATAGTGGTAGACGTGTGTGTGAATCTGGAAGCTGAAGAAAGTGTAATATTAAATTGCAGTGAGTTTTACAATATATCATATCAGCGTTAAAGCAGAACACGTTTGAAAAGTTTTTTATCTGCATAGTCTAAATCTTTCTGTGAAAAGACTGGATCTTATTTAGCTACATTCCATTTTATGCAGTCTTTCATCACTATTTTTAACTTACTGAGATCCCTAAAGTATGCAAAACTTTTCAATAGTCTTCTAATTGACATGATTCTGCCAGCCAATGTTTCGTTTTCTCTCCCATTTAGTTCCCAAAAATAAAATCATGTGTCTGTAACATTTATTTGCAGAAGCTTTTTGTCCTGCTTCAAAAAAATACATGTAGCAAACGTTTTAAAGTTTAGGATTAGAAAGGAACAGAAGCTGGGCTACAGATCTAATATATTCATAAAGCTATGTGAAAATACTTCCAAAAATATGAAAAATGGTAGAACAAAAAGTCTCTACTTCCTTGCTAAGTTAAATTTTTCAGTACTTGAACTATCTTTGGCATGTTTTCCACCACTGGAAACATTCTGTTTGGGATTCAAGGTGGAATTACAAGCACCATTTCACTTTTGCATTCAGAAATGAAAGAAATGTCTCTTCAATAGCCTTCCTGATAACAGAAAATACCAGTACTGAATTGGGTCCACTGAACTGAAAAACAGAAAGCATGTATAAAGGCTGATACCCATGCACATATCAATTTCTACAATGAATCACAGAACATTACCTGAAACAGTGATGTGCAAGTCTTTAATCAGGCTTTGTAGTATCAACAAAGCAAAATCTTTATCCAGCTAATAAAGTTAACAGCTAAAACAAGAATTTTGCCTTGAGCTTTGCAAAAAGCACCATGACGGCAAATAAATAAGAAATGAAGTGATCTTTTTTCAGGCAATTGGAACATTTTGTTTTGATTCAATTTGCTTTTGTCCCATTTTCTCTTGTCAGGGAAACATGTGTTTTGAGACATTCTCAGACTTCATTTGCTAGTAGGAGTGGCATGTGGTTTATAAAAAAAACAGATCAGATGTTTTTCAGATGTTGCTCTTATAATGCTAAAAGTAAAGGTCATTTATTTTGTCTTTGGTCCCCGTGTCCACTCTTTGTAAAACATCAGTATATATGCTAAAGCCAGCTATATGTCCCCAGAATTATTTTTTCCTCAGATTTAGCCAAAGATAAAACAGGAGGCTATGCATCATGTGAAAGATGTGAAACAGGTAGTAACTTCTGTGGAATGAACTTGGGATAAAATAAAATATTTTTTCTTGGTTTTGGGTTTCTTTTTCATATATATCAAATTAAAAATAATCCTCTAGATATTTCCAGAAATTATTAAATAAAAGGTTTCAGAACTAATGTACATAAATTCCCTTTTATCTGTTCATAAAAATGTACCAGAAGCTATCTCAAAACATTTCTGGCATTTTTGCCAGGTGAGTGAATACAGTGTGAAGCAGAGCCCAAGTATAACATCATAGCTAATTAATTGAATTTTGTCTGTGTTTATAGCCACATAGGCAATATTTACATGTAAGTCAAGAAAATAAAAGGTAATGTTCATATCATCCACAGATAACTAAATTGCTCTGGGACTAACCAACCAACCAGCCAAAAAAAAAAAAAACAAACCAAAGAAAACAAATAAGAAAAAATGAAAAAAAAATAACAATGAAGAAAAAAAGAAAAGAAAAAGTAGAAAAATGGAAAAAAAAAGACAAAAAAGGGGGAAAAAAAGGAAAATGGGGAAAGGAAAAAAAAAAAAGGAACAAAAAGTCATGTACAGTTCAACAAATGTGGTTTGTGGGAGTGGTGAAGATACAATAACAGGAAAATTCCTAAATGCAAGTTCTGAAGTTTACAAAGATGAGGTGTTTAGTGCGAGGTTGAAAGCACATTTTTTTATTAACATCTACATACTTGAAACATTCTAGTAGCATTGCCTTCTTGAATACATACTTGAAACATTCTAGTAGCGTTGCCTTCTTGAATACTTACCATGTAAAAGTTTCTCTTTCTTGTAGCTGATTCAGGATTTCATTAATTCTACATAGAACAAAATCAGACAGCAAGACAAAAAATGTTTCTTTTCATGTCTGAAGTGTTATATTCTTTTATATAACATCTCATAACAACAAAGAATCTACAGTAGTATTTTTAAAATTGCTGAGATTTACCACTACATTTTTTTGCACACAAGGTTACAAAGCAGTGTTCACATTGTTTTCAATGTCCTGCAAGGGACATTTGTATTCTATCAGCACGGTGTCTGGAAAAGATAAAAATCAAAACAGAATAAATACTTTCTCATGTTTATAAATTTCTCAGCTATAATTACAATACTAACTCCTGACTGATTAAAGTATCAACAAAGAGACAACCAAATGAAAGTCAGCTGTAATGTCAGCTGGGCAGTTTGTCTGGCTTATACTGAAGTCTATGGAAGCTTTAGCACAATCTGCATGGCAGTAAAACATTACAGTTGAAAATTGTTTAAAGTTGAGAACTAGGATCTTTAACAGAACTCTAAAATTACAGACTGATAAAGCATAAAATTGAATTAAGCTTGTTCTATCCTTTATCTCTCCTTACCCTCTATCTAACCTTACGTACAAGAAAGATCATAAAAAGCAAACGTCACATGAGGTTGCGGAGGAAGAAAATTGACCTGATGCTTAAAAAGACCATCTGGTCCCTAAGATTCATGATGCTTATGTTCTTTCTGCTGGCTTTCTGAAGTCCTATGGTTACATCAGCTTTCATATAAAGAAAAAGACGAACAGTTTCTGCTTTATAGTTAGAAAAGAAAGAAAATCAGCTTAAAGCAATATTGAACAACATATTAAAGGAAACCAAAATATTTAAAAAGAAGTTTGAAATAACTAGGACAGAGAATACCATGAATATGACAATGTATGTGCCTCATCAGGAAAAAAATACTGTGATGTTATATATTATAATCAACACCACTCCATTTTAAAGACTCAAAACTTCTTTCAACTTCTTACATTAAGTCCATACAGTAATAAAATGCTTATAAATTTCAAACATATTTAATGATACATTTTTCACCACAATTTCTTTGTGAAACAAAGGAAAACAAACCAAAACCCAACAATGAAACCTCTTGGATAAAAAGCTACAAAAAACAGATGAAAAGTCTTTATGGAGGAAATCTGATGAACCCAAATAATTACAACGATAGTTTGCAATAGCTTCCACAATAATCACTTTTAAAACTAACTGCCATACCTACAGAAAAAACAACCTAAGGAAGAGCATTGCAACTCTGTGCTCACACAACAAATGAAAAACTCTAGACAGATAGTGATGTATTTGAGCTAGGCAGTTTTAGAATGAAAATATATCTCTGCAGATGGCCCCTGCTTTTTGTGATTACAAATGCATTTAAAAATACTGTATTACATGTATAATGTCCTCACTGTAAATAAGGTCCCTATATTCATTATGTAATTAGGAACAGTGTCTAAAACCAGTAAGTAATATGTAACTGTCAGTGCATATGTGTAAGACCATTCCAAACCCCCCTCAATCAATAATTTTACAGTTTAAAAGAGCTACGTATCTATCACAGAAACACAGAGTGTTATGGGTTGGAAGAGACCTTTGGAGATCATCTAGCCCAACATGCTTACCAAAGCAGGTTCACCTAGAGCAGGTTGCACAGCATCGTGTCAGGTGAGAATTGAATATATCACCAGAGAAGAAGAATTCACAGCCTCTCTGGGCATAAGAAAGGTGATCCATTCCCACAATCATCTTCATAGCCCTCTAGTGGACTCTCTCCAGTAGTTCCTTGTCCTTCTTGAACTGGGGAGGCCAGAAGTGGACACAATACTACAGATGCAGTCTCACCAGGGCAGAGCAGAGGGAGAGGATAACCTCCCTTGACCTGCTGGTCATGCTCTTTGTAATGCACCCCAGGACACCATTTGCCTTCTTTGCCACAGGGGCACATTGCTGCCTCATGGTCAACTTGTTGTCCTCCACAGCTCCTGATCTCTCTTTACAAATCTGCTTTCTCGCAGGTCAATACCCTAACCTGTATCAATGCATGGGGTTATTCCTCCCCAAGTATTCCTCCCCCTGGGGAACACTGCTAGTTACAGGCCTCCAAGTGGACTCTGTGCCGCTGATTGCAACCCTCTGAGTTCCCTCATTCATCCAGTTCTCAATCCACCTCAATGTCCACTCCTCTAACCCACACTTCCTAAGCTTATCTATGAGGATATTATGGGAGACAGTGTCAAAAGCCTTGCTGAAGGCATTGTAGATAATGTCTCTTGCTCTCCCATCATCCTCCCAGTCAGTCATTCCATCATAAAAGGCTATTTGATTGGTCAAGCATGATTTCCTCTTTGTGAATCCATACTGACCACTCCTGATGACCTTTTTTACTTCTACATGCTTTGAGATGTCATCCCCTTTCCAGGGATGGAGATGAGGCTGACTGGCCTATAGTTTCCCAGGTCCTCTTTCTTGTCCTTTTTGAAGACTGGTGTGACGTTAGCTTTTCTCCAGTTCTCAGCCACCTATTCTGTTCTCTATGACCTTTCAAAGATGATGGAGAGCAGCCCAGCAATGCCATCTACTAGCTCCCTCAACACTTGTGCATCCCATCTGGGCCCTTTAATTTGTGGGTGTCAGATTTGCCTGACCTTTCAAAGATCTGATCTTGATCAAAGGAGAATCTTCCTTACTCAAGTCTCCCTCTCCTGTCTCCAGGGTCTGGGATTCCGGAGGGTCAGACTTATCAGTGAAGACTGAATCTCTGCATCTCTCATCACCACCTCATTCAGCAGCAGGGACACATTTACTGCTGATGTACTTGAATAAGCCTTTCTTATTGTCCTTGCTAGGTTTAATTCCAAGTGGGCCTTAGCCTACCTCATTGCATCCCTGCTTACTCTGAAAATGCTCCTATACTTCTCCAACTTCTCCAAGTGGCTTGTTCCTGTTTACATGTTCTGTAAATTTCTTTCTTCTTTGTGAGTTTTTCCAGAAGCTCCTTGCTCATCCATGCAAGTTTTCTGACTCCTTTGCCTGATTTTTTGCTTCAAAGGATGCATCAATTTTGAGCTTGGGGAAAGCGGTGCTGAAGCATTAACTAGTGCTCTTGCACTTCCCTTCTTTCTAGAGCCTTAGCGCATGCAATTCCTTGAAGTAGTTCTTTAAAGAGGCTAAAGTCAGCTCTCCTGAAGTTCAGGATTTTAATTGTACTTATTACCCTGTTTCTTCATTGCAGAATCCTTCACCAACTCCTGGTCACTGCAGCCAAGGCTACCCCTGACCTTCATATCCCCAACTAGTCTTTTGTTTGCCAGGACAAGGTTCAGCAACGCACCTCTCCTCATTGGTTTCTCCACCACATCTAGATCCTTTTCTCAGGGTTATTCCTTCTAAGAACCTCTATGTAAATATGTAAATTTTACAAGCACAGTGCCACTGCTTACATCTTAACTACTGGGGTTCATTTTGCCCTTAAGATGAAGCACATATGCCTTTGACCTTTTGTACTACACTTTCTGATTCTAAAAGGAAGGCCAGAATTGCCAAGGGTCTTGATAATTTCAGTTCCTCCCAGGAAAAGTCTTTGGCTCCTAAGAGTACTGATGACTGGGTAACATACCATCAATTCCTTCCAGAGTTAGTCAGTTTGACTATTTTGTACGCTGACTAGTTAATGTGTGGCTACATTCAAGCAAGGATGTTCTATAGGTAATGATTCTGACGTTCGTATGAATGAATTAAACTGCATGACTCACTTAGGTAAACATTCCTTATATGTAAAGTGGAGATAAACTTCTCTTTTGCAGTCAGTAAAAAAAGAGACCAACAATAGCATGTATTCTGCACTTGGAACTAGTAGCCATACCATTTGAAATGATTTAACAAGGCTGTAAGTTTCCATTAAATATTAATATTTATACCTAAATATAAACCAAACCTTTCAAAAATTTTTTGTTAACCTACAGTTCTTTTGGGCAGAATTAGCTCAGACCTTTTAGAAGTATTTTAGATCTACAGCAGACTTGGAAGGTAGGTGATCACTAGTCACCATTTTAACAAAGGCAAACAAAAGCATAGGAAGTTTTTATTTGAATTTTTTTTAAAAAACCTAACTACCCAAAGTTTAAATTAACTACAAAATGTTTAAAGTAATGAAGAAAACTACTTTTTTTTTTTTTTTTCTATTAAGTAAAGTGAGACAGGGTATAAAATCATAACAGAAATACAGTGATTTTTAACTCTTTTTTGGCTTACTACTCCTCCTCCTCTTCTCTGTGTCCACTATTGCTCTATTATCCCATCTGCCTCCCAGTCATTTCTATCTCTCTTAAGCTATCTATTTCTCATTATATATCATGTCTCTTTCAATCTAGCTTATGTCTTGTGCTAGTTTCTCTATACTAATGACCTCTGTTTTTTTCACTGGTTTCTCTGCAGTTACCTCTGTCATGTCCCAGTTCATTATTCCCTCAGTCTGTTTAAAAGGACTATTACAATTTCCAGCCATATTGTCTCTTTATTGGGTCTTTCCCCTATTCTCTTGCACAGATGTATATCATCTACTCATCATGTACAAACAAAAGGTATAATGCCTTATACCTGATGCTATTCCCAGTCCTCTACTTTTTTGTCCTTTTCTATCTATCTCTACATTATGAATCCAATGTCCAAAATGGATTCTCTCTTTTCATTTCCTAAATACCTGACATGCCTCCACATTCAGAGAACAAGTTTCTCACCATAAGTCCACTTAAAACCTTTTTTTCTTACCTGTGTCTGCCCATACACAGCTCATAATCAGAAAATTAGTTGTGGCATACTGTAAAAAAATGGATAAGCATATGCTACTTTAGCATGTTTGCCTACATTATGCTGCATATTATCAAATATTAAAATTAATTCCTTTAACCCATCTGTTTCCTAGCTCAGCTTTTTTTTTCCCCCTGCCAACAACTAAATCATGATCTAATAGTCATGCTAAGAAAAACCCACAGGCACTTCTGGTTGCCTCTGATCTGTGTTTGTTTGTAATTAAAGCTGCATGAAATAAACTGAACCTTGCACTTGTAAAAGCTAAGCAATGTACTTTTAATATGCAGATGTTTATTATTTATTTTCTGCCTTTGACAGTCAACTTTTAAAAAAGAAGTTATTTTTTATAGTTCACAGGAAATCACAGACATTACTGTTTTATGTAAAAACAGTCTTTGGAACACTTGGAGAGGAATTTATTGCCAAACTCATAAATCATTTTGAAGTTTGGGGTATTTTTAAATTCAAATTCATAATGTTTTTTACCTTTTAAACATACAAATCAAGCAAAGTCATTCACGAGAACGACTGAGTGACTCTCCAGACAGAAGAGATTTACATGAACTTACCACAAAGAGTTTCTCATGTCTATCTGAATTCATAGAATTTTTTAGTTTTTCAGAATTAGTACAGAAGAGCAAGAAAGACAGGAAGCCTTGTCAGATTCTTGGTAATTCCTGTTTCCAATCTGTCTGTAAATAACACAAGAACAGCATTTCAATTGTTCAATTTTGGTCAATTCTGGTTTTCTTATGAAAAAAAAAAAAACCTAGAAAATGTAAAGCTTTTCAAGTTCTAAGGAAAAATAAGAAAGGTAATAAAGGTTTGTGTAAGAAAGATATGCACGTTAGCTCATTAACCACAATATTCTCCTTCCAGAAGGAGACAAGAAGCTCTATAGACTTGGTTAAGGAAAAAATCTTATCTGTGACCTTTATCACAATAAGTTCTGCTCCCATATTGAAATTCAAGAATCGAAAATAAAGGTGATTAGATGAAGAAGTTCTTCATTTGTGTTTGAAATAGGTGGAAAGAAATCGTCTGACCAGAGGGAACAGCAACCATATTGGATTTTCTGTTCTTTTTCTTTATGACTGCTTATTTAATTCATGCTCATATTTTAGCCAACAGCAAGTTCATGCTAAAGTTTGATGTATGCTAGGAGCAGTGCCACTAGGTGTTATGGTTTGAAGAACCCACAACAATTTGTCGTTGTTTAGACAATTATTCTGTTACCTGATGACCCGTCTCCACCCAGGAAGAGGAATTGGAAAAAAAAAACAACAAAGAAAACCAAAGGTTGAAATATAAAGAGATTTAATAGAATAAGAACAAATGATTGGCATTAGTAATACTAAAGAACCAATAATTATCCTGAAACCAATATAAAACATACAAGGATTAAACTCAGCCAGTTCTATCAGTGGGAAGCTGTGCACTCCCAGCAGTAGACTGCAAATGTCAGACACAGTGAGTGCTGCAGCTTTGGGAGGAGGGGAAGGCCTCAGGGGTCCAGCACTGGAACAAGGAGTTCTCAGAATCACAGCTGTCATAGAAGAGAATAACAGCTTGCAGCAAACTTTCTAATGTATATTTAATGTGAGTTCACGGTATGAAACAGCTCTTTTGGCCAGTTTGGTTCAAGTGCTTATGTCTCGGTCCTCTTCATTGCTGCACCTGGCTAGCTCAACAAACACTGAGAGCTTGAAACTCACATAACATTCACAAATTAGACACCAGAGTAATCTAAAATTGCAATTTTCCCAAGCATTAGAAGGAACTTTACTGAAAATATAGTTACTGAAAGAGAAATTAATTCTATATCTCTCAAACCAGAATGCTAGGTCAAAGCCAGATAAGTGACCAGATAGAGCTCTAAAGAAACTATGCAGCTGTTTTCTCCATCTACATTGCTGTCTCCTGCAGCCATCATCGTTGCATATTAGTGGTCTGGCAGTTTTGTTGTAATCCACTGACTTGTGGAAATGGTTAGACCAAACCTCTAAGCTACAAAAATCCAGCTTACCCACAGATTTTAACGTGGATTCAAGAGCAGTTGGATCACCGAAGCTTTTGTGCTTCCTAGTGCTTCACTAGGTATACAGGGGATGCCCACACTGTGATGTAGAAGGAAGGATAAGCTAGGTAACTATTTTGGTAGTAGCTACTGGAGTTATCAGTTGCAAGTTTAAATTGAAGAACTTGTGAGTGAGAAACCTCATGACTCAAGTAATGAATTAAAGAATTCACATTCCTTTATGTATATGAGGTTTTCTTTTTTGTTATAAACCCAACAAAAGTGCAGAAGTTAGTCGTTTGTAAATTCATTTCCCTCACAGCTCTCTTTGTTCCTTTCTGTAGCTACCAGTACACTAAATTTTATTCCTCATATTTAAGAGAAAAAGGCTGATTTAATAAGCCTTCTTGCCTATGTTTTTCATGTGCTATAATTTTACTATAAGTGGAAGAAAATCCAAGAGGAGGAGAGGAAAGGAAGAAAATAGTATTTCATCCCCCTCATCTGAATGTAACAAACTGTTCTCATTTTAAGAAAACCATTTTCTTTCAGCATCTTAATATGATATTAAGTTTACATTTCAAAACTGTATTCTTTTGGTTTGTACCTACATTTATTTTTTAATATCTAAAAAAAAAACATCCCCAAATACAATTTGAAAGAAGCTGTTCAAAGACAAAACATGCATGGGTTCACTTCAGCTGATCACCATCACGTTCAAATACAGAAAGTAAAACAAAAATTAACTCTAAGGTGGCAGATCCACATACTTGACAGCAATGCTGAGCACTCATTCCTAGCTCCTGCGTTTGCAAAACTACACTGAGAACTGAGTGTGGGAATGAATTTCATTTAATTTGTTAGCTAGGATTTTCAAGGGATTCTTTCTGAATTTGCTAAAACCATTCTAATTCCCAGTTTGATTTTCTGCATCACCCACCAAAAATTGGGACATGTACAACTGTGGGACAATTTTAGGAACGTGAATTGGAGTAAAATAGAACAGGAGATTATAAAGTAGAAGATTATGATGATATTGTTACTTAAGATAGCATATCATCAATATGTAGTCTTAATTGTGTTCCTTTCTCATAAGGAATACCTAGTGAACTAAAAGAACTATTTACCCTGCATCCAACCAGAAGTCCAACTGTTCTGTGCATGGAATTTTATTAATGATTCTTTGTCTTGAAACAAATACAAATGAAAACAAATCCTGAAGTCACTGCAGCTATTGAAGAAAATTTGGTGTCAGCAGACTGTTTTTGAGCTGGGACCAGAAGACTAGGAAATGCGGGGCGTATACCTAGTTAATGAGTACCCTAAGGTCTATTTTATTTTGGAATCATCTGACTTCTGTATTTAAAAACATTGGAGAAAATAACTTTCTAATTTTTTTCTTACACTTTTTCCTAAAGGAGTTTGCTTAAAAGAATTCTGTCTCCACTGTTTTTCATCATTTAGGTGGAAAATAACCTTTAAGAGTCAACCCAATGCTGCCAAGTCCACTACTAAACCATGTCTTTTAGATACCTCTACAGATGGTGACTCAACCACTTCCCTGGGCAGTAGGGAAGCAGTTTCTAATACTTGATAATTCTTTCAGTTTAGAAATTATTTCTAATGTCCAATCTCAACTTCCCCTGGAACAACCTGAGGCCATTTCCTCTTGTCCAATCACTTGCTACTTGGGAAAAAGAGACCCACCATGCTACAACCTCCTTTCAGGTAGTTGTAGAGAGCGATAAGGTCTCCCCTCAGCCTCCTTATCTCCAGGCTGAACAACCCCAGTTCCCTCAGCCAATTCTCACAGGACTTGTTCTCTAGACCCTTCAACAGCTTCGTTGCCCTTCTTTGGACACACTCAAGCACCTCACAAAATCACGGAATCACAGAATTGTCAGAGTTGGAAGGGACCTCTAGAGATCATCTAGTTCAATTCCTCTGCTAAAGCAGGATTGCCTAGAGCACATTATTCAGGACTGCATCTAGGCAGGTCTTGAAAATCTCCAGAGAAGGTGACTCCACACCCTCCCTGGGCAGCCTCTTGAGTGCTCTGTCACCATAGAGAAGTTTTTTCTCATATTTGAATGGACCTTCGTGTTCCAGATTGTCCCCTTTGTCTCTTGTCCAGTCACTGGGAACCACTGAGAAGAATCTGGCTCCTTCCTCCTTCAGCCCATCCTTTAGATACTTGTAAGCTGTAAGAATTGTCAGCCATCTCTTCTGCAGGCTAAAGAGCCCCAGCTCTCTCAGCCTGTCCTCATAAGGGAGGTGCTGCAATCTCACAATCATCTTTGGTGCCCTACACTGGACTCTCTTGAGTAGTTCCCTGTCTCTCTTGAACTAGAGAGCCCAGAACTAGATGCAGCATTCCAGTTGTGGCTTCACCAGTGCAGAGCAGAGGGGGAGAATGGCCTCCCTCGACCTAGTGGCCACTCTCCCTACACAGCCCAGGACTCTCTTGGCCCTCTTGATGGCAAGGGCACATTGCTGGCTCATGGATAATTTAGTGTCTACCAAGACCCCAAGATCCTTCTCCTCACAACTGCTTTCCAGCAGGTGCACCCCTAACCTATATTGGTGCCTGGCATTCTTCCTTCCCAGGTCCAGGACTCTACACTTGTCCTTGATGAACTTCATTAGGTTCTTCTCTGACCAGCTCTTCAGCCTGTTCAGGTCACACTGGATGAGGAGATATGCTATATTATGCATGACAAGCTATGACCTAGGTTTGAGGGCTCCATGCAGGAGAGCAGCTCTCTGCAGTGCAAGTCCCAGGTCTATCCAGGAGACGGGGACACTTACAATATTGCTCTGGTAGGGATTGAAGGCCCCAGGCTGAGCTGAGACACGTACCCAGGGCTCTTGGCAGGAGATGGGTGTGGGTCTTGGGGCAGGCTGGTCTCAGCACTGAGGCCTGTGAGCATGCCCAGGACCTGACAGAAGTAGACTTACATCAGTCATATGCTCTCCTTTAGACATTTATAGTTGGCCACACTGGAGACAGATTATGAGGCCAGACGTACCTTTGCTCTGAAGGAATAATGTTGTTCTCAGGCCCTTTTATTTTATTATGTTTTTCTAAGAGAAACTTTGAGCTTCTCTAATGTTAGAGATGTGGGGGTTTGGAGTCCTCTGGAAACACAGCAAAACTGGATAAACATTGAAGACTTTTAAAAAACCCACATTTCATACATGCATTTTGAAAATTTGTTTAGATGGTCAAAGTATCTTGAAATGATCCACAGCTCTTACCCCCATCAGAAGGTACATGCCTCCTTCCACAATATGACAGAGCCATTGCCTGGGATGGGACACGACTGCCCATTTATTAAAATACCTTCTTCCAATGCATGGCTGGGAAGAAATGTCATCAGAGATTTCCTCAGCATATACTGGTAGGGAAAGAAAGAGGGAGGAATGAGGAGAAAATAGAATAGAATAGAATAGAATAGAATAGAATAGAATAGAATAGAATAGAATAGAATAGAATAGAATAGCTGAGTTGGCAGGGATCTACAAAGATCATAGAGTCTGACTGCCTGATCACTTCAGGGCCGACCAAAAGTTAAAGCATGTTATTAAGGGCATTGTCCAAATGTTTTTTTCAGCTTCAGCATCAAGAACGTTGATAAAAAGATTGGATATAACTGGCCATAGAGCTGAGCCCTGAGGAACATCGTTGGTGACCAGTGACCAGCCAGGTGTAGCCCTACTATAACTCTTTGAGCCCTTTTGTTCAGGCAATTCTTCACCTAGAACACCATCTACCTGTTCATCTCATAGTTGGACAACTTGACCAGAGGGGTGCTATGAGGTCTCTTAAAGAATCCAAGCTACTAACAATTTAATTCTGGATTACTTACATCTATTGGTATCATTAAAGGAGTAGGTTCTGTGTATACTTGAAATAAAAGCTATCAGTACCGAAGACAATTTACAATTTCATGGAGTCATCTTAATGATTTCTTTCATGTCTCTCTCCTAGAGTACCCATAGATCTTCAAAAAAATATCAAAAATATTAGCATAGTATTTTAGAATCCTAGACTAGAAAGTCTAAATAGAAATAACTCTTGACTTTATATTATTTTTTTTTTGTTTTGGAGCTCTTGCAGAAATATATATTTAAAATATGTTATGAGTATTGTAAAAGATATCTTGTCAAATACTTAAGTAAAGTCTGACATGAATAGTTTCATGCAATTTTTTTTCAGAAGATCAAGTTTTCCCTCATAGAATATAAATTATTTCAAGTAACAGGTCTGGCACTTCTTTGACATAAGTGGCTGTATCCTTGCCAGTATTTAGTACCTCTTCTAAACAAAAGAAACACGTTTTAAAATACCATATGCTGGCAACCTTTTAAATAACCAGCTGTATTTAAATCAAGCAAATGAACTATACCATGCTTAGGGATTCAATAGGCAGTGGTCATTCATGTGTGCAATAGTAGTGACTGCCAGCTAGTAGGAGTTAAACAAAAATCTGACATAAAAGATTAGTCAGATTCCATCTATTTTTACATAGGGGTAAATAAGACACAAGAAAAAGTTCTTGCTGGCGGTTCCAATACTGTTCAGATAAGGAATGCAAACTATTATGACAATGATTTTCCCCATACATTGTTAAAATGATGGAGTTGATGACAAGAATAAGAAGAGAAAGGCAGAGTAGAGTAGCCCCAGGATGTTCAGCTAGTCTTATTAAGCAATTCCATTTATCGAGCTTCTTTAAATTTTACCCATGAACTTCAAAATATGTTCAGATAACACATCTTCCCCAGATTTTCTTCTTCTCCAATCCCTGAAAATACTTTGACATTACACTACTTCCTCTTTTCTTTTATTTGTTTATTTTTTATTTTTGGCCTAAAAAGCTATCTTTAGCAAAGCTGCTCCATAGAACGCCATATGTCTCCTATGATTCATGAGAAATCCTTAATCAATTCCCTGGCATAAACTTCATAAGTTTTGTCTAACAGAAGATGTTATATTATTGCTATTATAGGAGGGAAAATTGACTTTAAAATGAAGCTAAAAATCATAACCAACAAGCTACTACTTGAAAGTGAAGCTTTGGCTTTCCAACTCTTTACAATTATTATCAAGTTCCTGGGAAACTAGCCTAACTAGTTACTTGTCTAGTTCTGCCTTATGACTACTCAGTGACACATAGACTTGCCTGGAACTTGGCAACAACGGACACCTTCTGAGTACACTTCACTGCTTCACAAAAGCAGACTGATCCAACAATCTGTTATTTCTAAAATCACTGCTTGATTCCAGTATGCAGAATTCTCCTGTATCTTGACAAAAATAAGACTTAGAGTAAATTATTTGATGAGCTTATGGGAGCCTTGTATACTGTCAGACAAAATTTGCAAATCCTTTAATTAGATCCAAAAGAGGAACACCAAGGTGGATCTGGTTTCTCAGTATCTGCTGTTTAATAGGATTATAATGTTAACGTACTTCTTAGAAGGCAGAAAGATCTCACACTTTCTTCTCTTTGATCACTCAGTACCAGAACTTGTGTTCATAGTCCTGAAAACTAACTTGAAAGATCATTCAATCCAGTGGTTTAAAACTGCAGTCTCCTAAGAATTTTCCAGTGTCAGTATGGACCTTGATATAGTGAACTTAAATCTGCTGGCATTAAGGTCACTGCTGGCATGCTCAGTTCTTCCTGTGGAAGAAGGTGCATAGATGAAAATCATAACCTAGTGTAGGTAAGCAGGCCCTTTTCTAAGTGAAAAGGTACACTTATGATGTTTGGTGCAAACAATGTTAATGTTAATTTTATTTATTACACGGAAACTTCACACATCCCATTACCTCAAACATGACATACCATAGTAATTTTCTTTTTACACAAAATCGGTGGCAAACCTGAGGATTCCTGCTTTTTATAGCTATTCTCTTCAAACAAAATTTGCTTTTCACTTGTGACTGGAACTCTGTAATTAAGATATCATGCAAGGAACTCATAGCTTTGGAAACAAAATTATTACTGCCTTACCAGTGGTTGCAGTTTTTCCAATGAACTAAAACTCTTTTTATTAACCACACTTGCAATTTTAACATGAAACAACACACAAAGTATCTGCTGTAAAATTTATGACTGAAGCATGCAGCAATATAAAATGTACACGTGTTATGTACAAACTACAATGATTTTTCTTTTAAACACAAAGAATAAAGTTCAAAGTGGGAACAGCTTTCAAAATGTTACATGTCATGAACTCAGTTAAACCAATTACTTATCCACTTTACAATGTGTGCAATGTCTTAAACTGCAAATGGAATAGATTACCCAGAAAAACAGTCAAATAATAAAATGCATTAACCCAATTCTGGTGGGACAGACATAGTATTTAAATATTAACTTGAGTCAACAGAAAAGCTGAGACTTGTAAAATACTGGAGTGAGCCAGACAACAGATACCAACAACTCCCACAGTCCACCTGCTTCTCCACTTTAGGCTTTGAAAAATGGATTGCATAAATCTGAAAGGATAATTAAAAATCCAGTTGCATGAGGTCTGGGCACAGCAAGAGAACTGATTATCGTTATTTCCCTATCTGCTGATTTAGCCCACAACTCTTCACACTTGGCATTGCCTCAAGTCAGTACGAAGCAAAACCAGACTATCTTGTGTAAGATCATTTTTGATAAGTTGGGAGGTGGGGATAAAGCATTTACCAAAATCTTATACACACCACTGTCCCACAGAAAGCAGAAAATACTTCTTCTGACTAAGTAGCCCCAATAGAAATTGTCAACACAGGAGGTTTTTTTCTATCTTAGTGTGCCTGAAGTTACCCAAAAGCAGTAATTCTTTCAGCTGGCTTTCAATAATTCAATAATTCAATAATTTCAGTTCAGTGTCAGCAGCAAAAATGTTGCCATCACATACCTGTAGTTCTTATCACCATTCTGGCAAAAGTTATATGGAATTTCATGATAGAGCCACTATTTTTGATCTGCAAGGTGTGATTAGAAATGACAAAGTTCTGGTTTCATGTGTTTTGTGGGAAGCAGTAGATAGCAAGGTGTCATTCAACTAAGAAGCTCAGCTCTCTAAGCCTAGGATTTTCACTTTCGTTTTTGAGCAGAAAACCAATAGAAACCTTAGGAGACTGGTGTTAGAAATTGTTATATAAATGTATGTTTGAAAGTAGGTCTGAATTTTGTTCATCTTTTCAACATATATGTAGGATCTGAGCTAAGAGGAATATAGGAATAAGGGAAAAGGCCTTCTCTAATGTCTTTTAAAGAAAATACTGCATACAACCATTTATATACTAGGTCCTACTATATACATAAGTGCATCTGTCTTCATTTATTTTACTCCTGTTTATCACAAGAAGTAGGGAAATGCATCAGGAAAATGTATGTTCATGTCAATATTATGTCATCCCTTTCATTACAAACCACTCAGTAAAAGTCTTCGCAGGCTTTAAAAAGAGATGTTTCTCATTGAAAGAATGGATCTTGATGATGTTCAGACTAAATATGGAGCTCCTAGCTTCGAGAGAATTATTTATTCTTATGTCAACACAAACTACTCAGTATCAAAAAAATTATCTTAAGATGTTTTCTGTCTTCTGTAGAATCTGTGCTATATATTAGGGATTTGTTTAGGAAAGCAGTTTTTGACTCACAACTGAGATAAATTTCACCTTTCATTCTAATTTAAATTTGAAAAGCTAACCTAGTTTTGGAGTTGGATTTGGTCAGGAAAAGTTATCACTGGTATTTTACATGTGAGTGTAGTCCAGGTTGGTGGTCTGAAAAGTGTGGAAAAGACCTAATCCTAGCCTGATTATACTGAAATTAACCCACAAAATCATTTATTCTGTTTGAGAATTAAAGTCAAATCAAAATCACCTTAAATTATACAAAAGGTACTGTATATGCCCTAATTCTTCCATCTCACGGTAAAGGAATGTGGCTTTTTGATACCTGGCATTTTAAAAAATACTATAAACTCTTCCACATTTAAAAAATATTACTAGAACTGTATTTACTGGGTGTGTTACACACATGGAAAACAAAAATAGGTATCTGTCCAAAGTCACAATTGTAATTATTGTCTTATGTCAGTTTAGACTTATTGAGACATAGTTTTCCATCAAGAAAAGTTACTTAGCATAAATATCATGTTATATCCTGATGACTTGTATGAAGCAACTCTGGCAATAGAGTGAGCTTCTTAAATTCATCAGTTTTAGATTTGGGCAATGCAGACATCTGCAGCTACTCTAGGCCCTGTGTGTTGTTTTCATAGACACCGGAGAAGAAAGGTGTTTTTAAAGTCTGGTTAATCCAGCACCTCTAAGACAACTAGTTTATGATGCAAAGTATTTCTTCCTAGATCCCACTGACTATATTGACAACAGCTAACAGTCTTAGATGTGAATGTCTACTCTGCAAAGATGAACTCCATTCTCATTGTCTCACTGCATTCTTCAAAGGCATCTGACTACATTCCAAAACAGAAGAATACAGCCTGAAGATACAGCATTAAAGAAAATATCTCATTAACTAATTAACAAGTTAACTAGTATTAGCTAGGTAATGCCCTACTTGTAAGAAAAAGCAGAAGAGAGGCCTAGTGAAGTGTCAGTTCCCAACTAAGTTTCTCATAGCATTATTCTCAGGCACAAAAGTGAATTGCAATGCTCCAGCCAGTAATTATAATAAACTTTCTCTTTTGTATTTGATGCTGATAACTAGAGGGTTCCTAGACACAAATATAGATCTTCTGTTGTATTTTTTTCATGCTTGAATGTAAGCTCATGTAGAACAGATGCTGAAATGAAACATTATTAAAACTGTATTTTTACAATGTAATACTTTAAAGCATGTAAGTAATTACAATGGCATTACAATTACAATTATTTTCAAGGCACAACTTTAAAAAGGAAATTCACAAACTATAGCAAATATTTACTTGAGCACTAAAATACCATACTAAACCAAAACATAATGCTCTCTTGGAGACATTCAATGTCTCCAAGAAAGTGTGCCTGCATAAGAAAAACAATAGTAGCAGCATCAGGAGAATCACATATATACATTTAAAACTTATCCCCAAAATAATCCATGTCCTCCTTACCACTCCAGACACTCTTATTGCAGTCAGTATTCAGAATCCAAACTCAACCAGCAGACATGAACTTCCTCTCATTCATCTCACCATGCAAGCCCATGCTGCTAGGTCCTTCCTTAGGCAAAAAAATTAATTTCATAAAGATCTCTTAAAATTGGACATGCCATCCCAAGTGTATGGTTCTCAATAGAAGAGCACATGAAGAGAAACAAGGGGCTGTAGGAGATGGAACTAAATATTTATATGCACAATGCCTTGGATGCAAATTATTTCATATTATAGAAAGGGTCATACTGCCATTAAAACAGAGGTAAAGCAATGTAGACAATTGGATTTTAGATCTGAAATTTCTTCATTTGGCCCAAAAAAGCCAGATTCAACTTTATGGTCCTAACTGAAGCCCCATTTTATAGGTAGGGTTGTCCTTATCTCCTACTACATTTCAATCATAGACAGAATTGCTATTGTATATGTAGATATCCTCTGATGACAGCACACCTAGTGAGGTAAATGCTCTTGGAATATATCCAGTCCTTAGTTATTTCCAGTTCACACAGAATATGTAAGTTACAATCTTGTAGTACAAGTTGATAACAGACAACACCACCCCACCCTGCCCCCACTGTGACATGTTAATCACAAGCCCAAACTACTCTTTGGTGCTCCAATTTGTTAGAAAATTCATCTATAAGAATACATCTGTATGAAACTTCTATTTTACTATATCCCTTATGACTGAAGACATACCCAATTCAGAATCTTGGAAAATTAATATATATTCTAGTAATTGAATGTGTTCTCCTTTCCTTTCATTCATATTACTTTTCTCACAGATTATCTAATCTTAACTTTATTGCTAACAAGGTGTCTTACATTTAATTACCGGTCAGAAATGCCATTACAAACATTTGACTGGCATAGTACTTGAAAGTGGTACTACACCAGAAGCCTTTAGATTAGTTTCAAAACTGTCTAAAAGGTACTGCAAAGGCTATCTAAGAGTGAAGAGGGAGAGAGGAGGAAAAAAAAGAGAAAGGGAAGGAGTAAATTAAGAGAGAAGGTAGCAAAAATCTTGGGAGGGAAAAAATGCTGTGAATATATCAATGTGCTTTCAGACGTGTGGAATTTTCATGCCTTTTGCTCACAATGAGACTTCTCTCTGCCTGATAGATCTGGGATGATCAGACCCGCAGGTTTCTGGGGCACATTTGTCTGCATTAATCAGAATAAAGTATGAAACTTGTTTAAAATCTTTGCCTAGAATCGTCCTTGTAAGCCTATCTCATCTCCACCCATCATTCAGATCCTACAAATGGAAAGTCTAAAAGAACTGAAGAAAAGTTCTTCTAGAAAATATTCTAGAAGAACTGTAACATCTCTGTGTTTAACATTTAGAAAGACAATACGTTTTTAAAGATCTTTGACAAATATAACTGCCAGATGAGTTATTTACACAGCTAAAAAGTGCTTGCACCTCTAAATGCTTTTACTTGGCCCTTCTGGTATTCAGGACTTGAATTTAAAAAGAACTTAGAAAAATCCATGACACCATTTTAAAATTTGTTTTGGGCAAGTTTTTTGGCTTACTGGAATACTCTCCTGGAAGTAGATATATTAGTTGAAAGATTTGTATTTTATAAAGATCTTTGTGAGTATGGAGGAGGAAAAAAAAGAAAACCCAGAAAGAAAAACAAGAAACACCTGGCTTGCTTAGATTAGCTCTTACAGGTGATTGATAAATTCAGCATGAAGTATTTCCATTTTATTTAATGACAATATTGAACATAAAACCCAGTATGTCTCACCTTCTCAAGCTGAAAGAATGAAGCCAACAAAATCTTACAGTATGTGAAGACGTATATTGAAACTATTTGTTTTACAAAGTGATTTGTTACTTTTTGCATGCTATAAATTTTATAGTTTGGTGCTAGATCAGAAACATGGATCCAGCAGGGACTTGTCCCCTCCCCCACCCTTTTCATATAAATGTACTGTGTTTAGAGACTGGGTTTCATGCCTCTGTAAATGAAGAAGGAGCCAGTTGCCAGTCTCTGCGTAGGTGACATGACTTTATAAAGGAGCCACAGCAGTAAACACAAGGTGTGCAGGCAGCACAACTGTCAAGATGAAAAGGACAACATCAGCAGCAAACAGACTGTCTGGAAACAGGCTGTGACTGCACAAACCAAGTGTATACTGATAGTATACAGGTGGCAATGTTGTATTCCAAAGCTAAGTTACACCATTACACTTAAAGGGGAAGCTGTCACCATATAAAGTTGTCTGGGTTCTTGTATCAGGTCGAGTAAACCGGTCAGAAGAACTCAAGGACTGCATGAACTGCATTACAAGTGCTGCTTGATAAATAATTACTTCAATTGTTAATTGTAATTATTACTTGAAAACAAAACCCATCCTCAATTACATAAGCAATTTCCATTAATGTGTGTTTACTTGATCAATGAGGCTGAAGATTTGGAAATATTATTATCACCTATGAAAAGCAGAATATCTCCCCATCACCTCCTTAGCACTTCCTTCAAATCAGACTTCTATTGTCTTTGAGGGAGGGAAGGAGGCGCAAGAGGGAAAGTGAGGCAATTCCCACCCTCTGCCATAATTCTCTGTCAGCTAGGAATAGCCATATGGAAAAGACAGGCAAGACTTTCTGGTTTTCTAAACATGCAAAGCTTTTTTCTTACGTTGGAAAGAATGCAACAGCACCCTGGAATACTGGATATTCAACCATAAAACTGCACCAGCCCTCTCTCAGTGTTGCAGTACTTGCTGGAGCTCAATTTGAAGGCATGCAGACTCTAGTTTCCACAGAACCTCCTCTGCACAGATGGTTTATTCAGTTCATCTTCAGGTATACCTTTGGTTTCACTGAAAGATTTCAGCTATGCCAGTCACGTTTAAGTGGATATATGATTGCAATGCCTCACTTAACTGCAAGCTCTTGGTTTGCAGTGATTCAAACAGAAACTGCTCACCCAAACCAGACTCATTCATGTCTTCCTATCTTTCATCATCAGTGATCCTATCCGATCAATTCATATTATGAATTAATAGTATTTTCTCCAGCCACTAGATACCTCTGCATAGGTTGAGTCCAGAAAGGTAAACAAAGATGACAAAATTGCAATATAAAGTGTGCAGAGATGTTAATGTGGTCTGTAGTAATGGCAATTTCCTAAGAAGCCATCTGTGGTACTGAAGGTTGCTGAGCCGATGAGCTCCCTATATTAGCTTGTAATGTTAGCTTACATTAAATATTACTAAATATTAAAATCATTATCTCAATGTTACCTTATTTCATATAAACCAACAGAATTCTGCTCCCAAATGTACCATATTTACGATTATTTCTCCTTCAGTTTGAGTGTCTTTTGAGAGTGAATCAAATGGCAAATGCCGCAGGCACCCTTACAGATATGGACTTACTGATAAAACATCAGCAAATATTTTTTTGAAGTCAGGAATTTTATTTTGCTATAGTTTTCATTAGTCATCAACATTAACCTGAAGTATTTGGAGGTCCAGTTAGACAAAATACCCACCATTCTGTTATTTATACTTTTTTTTTACAATCACCAAAACTGGACTGGAGATCTGAGTAGCACAGCCAATCTCACAATAGTTTCAGTATTCTTATTGTACCCTACAAAATTTAGATATTACAGAAGTGGTAAAAATGAAAAACATTGTGTGTTTTTGTGTTTTGAAGGTGCTGTCTAGAGTTGACTACCTTTCTTTCAAAGATTGATCAAAAACCAAATGCTTAGAACTTGAACTTAGACCACTGGAAACATGATATAGCACATATCTTCCTAGCTTTATGAAATGCCGTATAAGACACGTACTGAAATAGAAAGTACCACTATGAGCCCTTAGAACAAAATTCGGTACTATTTTTAAGACATATTGTATGGTTTATGAGTGAAGGTGGGTTGGGAAAATGGATATGACCTCTTATTTCATCTTTGGAATCTGCATTTCTGTCTACACTGAGAAGTCAAAGGAGTAGAGGGCACTCCACCTATCATCCTGATGGTCTGGCATTTATGCTACCAACTGCAGGTAGGTGAGAAAAGCCTTGCTTTCCTACAAAAAGAAGGTATCTGTGCTCTGCTCTAGTAGGTTTCTCCACTTTGTCTGTGTAGTTCATGGGTTACATAAGCCTGAAAGACCACTGCAACATTGGGGACCCATTCCTTCCATGGGTCTTAGCTTATTAAGATGTTTATAGTCCTTCTGAGCATTCTCAATGCCTTGAATGTGATCATAACTCTGAACAGCTCTGCCTTCAGACACTGACTCCAATTACATCCATTTCCCAAATGCCCAGCTGGCTGAAATTTGGTATCTGTTTAACACATCACCACACCTGTTGCATTCTACATAAGTGCTTGGTTGGGTATTTCAGTAAAAATTAAAACTTAATGGTTTATCATGTCCAAAAGATTAGGCTAGAAGAGATAATGCTGCCATCTGACTTAAAACTCTACAAACATATGAACCAATTAAGTTACTTCTTACCTGAAAATAAAACCTTCTTTTTTCCCCTTCCCTTCCCCCCCTTCCCTTCCCTTCCCT
>VXBJ01000877.1:509633-555432 GCA_013400055.1 Nycticryphes semicollaris | reverse complement strand
TAGAGTGTACCATCAGTAAGCTTTTAACCAAGTTAAAAGGCAGTGTTGATCTGTAGGAGGGCAGGGAAGCTCTANGCTGAGGGGAGACCTCATTGCTCTCTACATCTACTTGAAAGGACATTGTAGAGAGGTTTGTGCTGGTCTCTTCTCACAGTTAATTAGCGATAGAACGAGAGGGAATGGCTTCAGGCTGCAACAGCGTAGGTTTAGGCTGAATTTTAGGAAAGAATTTTTTACAGAAAGAGCGGTCAGACACTGGAATAAGCTGCCCCGGGAGGTGGTTCTGTCCTCATCCCTGAATGTGTTTAAGAGTCGCTTAGATGTAGTGTTGGGGGATATGGTATAGGGGAGGACTTCATAAAATAGGGCCGATGGTTGGACTTGATGATCCCAACGGTCTATTCCAACCTGAATGATTCTGTGATCTCCTCTTGTCCTGTCACTGGTCACCAGAGAGAGATCATCACCTCCCCCTCTGCTGCCCACCTTGAGGAAGGTGTAGACTGCGATGAGGGCACTCCTCAGCCTTTTCTTCTCCAAACTGAACAAACCAAGTGACCTCAGCTGCTCCTTATAAGTCTTGCCTCTGGGATAAGGTTGCCGTTCTCTGGAACATTCTGATATTTTGATGTTCTTCTTACACTGGGGCGCCCAAAATTGCACACGGAACTGGAGGTGGGGCCACAGCAGTGCGGTGTTGAGTGGGACAATCACCTCCCTCAACCAGCAATCCTGTGCTTGATGCACCCCAGGGCATGGTTGTCCCTTCTGGGTGCCAGGGCACACTGTTGACTCATATTCAACTTGCCATGAACCCAGACCTGAAGATCTGTTTCCACAGGGCTGCTATCCGGGCTCTTGTCCCCCACTTTATAACCAGGATTTCCCCGTCCCAGGTGGAGAATCTGGCACTTGTTAAATTTCACGTGGTTGGTCTCAGCTCTCTAGTTGGTCCAGTTCTCTCTGTAAAGCCTCTCTGCTCTTGAGGGAGTCCACAGCTCCTCCTAATGTAGTATCAACAGCTAACATACATTCAACTCCTGCATCCAGATCATTTATAAAAACATGAAAGACCACTGGCCCTAAAACTGAGCCCTGGGGAACCTCACTGGTGACGGGCCACCAGCCTGATGTCACCCCATTTAGTCTAAGCCTTTGAGCCCGACCCATCAGCCAATTATTTACCCATTGTATTATGGACATCTTTAGTTGTGATAAGGTAGTGTGAGAGATAGTATCAAAAGCTTTGCTAAAATCCAAAACCCTTACATCTATTGATTTCCCTTGGTCAGCTGGATGGGTGACCTTGTCATAAACGGAAATTAAGTTAATTAAACAGGACTTGCTCCTCATGAACCTGTGATGGCTATGACCAGTTGTGTGAACTTGTCACTTCAGGATATTCTCATGTTTTTTAATTACCTACAGATGTAATTGCTTATTAGATATATATTCCTTTCATGAGTTTCATCATCTGCAATTAATATTTAACTTCTTTGTTATTGAAAGACTCTACTGGTTTAGCTGCTGCTTTGAAAAAGAGAATTCTTTCTTTTTTAACCACAACCTGAGAGCCAAGGTATTAAATTGAATCAATACATATTCTGTGATATATTGTGATACTGTCAAAGATGCACATCAGGTCTCTGCTTAATATGAATGTTTCACCCTTTTATCACTAAAATAAAGTGTCCGTTGAGTTGTTACACAATTTTAAATGTCTAGAGATGACTGCTCTTTACTTTACTTTCACTTATATTACTACAGCTTCACTTACCAAACAGATCTATGAAGCATTACCTTTATTTTTAGAATAGTATGTTGGCTTTGGTGAGGTATTTGTTCCAAAGTACCTATGCTTGAGTTTCTGTTTTGTTTCACTCAACAGCATATCATCTTGTGTTCTGTTATCAAAGTTCATTAGTGATGCCCTTTTTGGAATACGTCACACTCTCTGTCTCCACTGCAATGCACTGTCATGTATTGTTGGAAGAGTTGGGTTTCCTCCATGCAAATGCTTATTAAATCCATTGTCTGACAAACCTGGCAAGGAATCACATGCTCTTAATTAGTAGGATGCACTTGAAAACAGTTACTCTGTCTCAAGATATTTTGCATTGTGGTCATAGTAAAATCTCATATTCAGATTTCAATCGCTTTGAGACTGCGACTTGCTTGTGTACTGCGTATCTCTCAGCAAGCCACAAATGCCAAACATTGATTTTCTTGCCAGACCATATGTCTGATTGCATTTTTCTTGGAAAGTGGCCAGATGTCTCCCTTTTTGAGACAGGAAAAAGTGAACCGGTCCCTTGACAGTAAAGTCAGAGCTGCTGCCTACAGAACTGTGGAATCGAGTGCTTATTTGGTTTGAAGAGAAAGTTGCCCTTTAAGTGGGATTGTAGTCAAAGAGGGAAGGAGATGGCTGTGAGCCAGTCCAAAACAGGACTGAATATATAGAGCAGGATTCCTTTATCTGCCTTTCTTCTGGGGTTTGTTGCAACACAAGGCTGTGTAGGTTTAGAAGTAGGATGCAAGATGTGCAAGAGACCTTAAAGTTACATCACTACCTAGTTTCCATCACTGTCTTTTGAGAAAAATAGCAGATACTTCATGCTAGGGAAATAAATAACATCCTTTGATAATAATACTCTTACCTGGTGCCTTGTTTAGAGGCTTAGGATAAAGGGTGGAACCAGAGGTGCTGAATATCAGACATAACAGGTGTGGTTTGTGTGGAAACAAGACATGGATTTCTGTCTCTCGGCTCCCTGTCTGCCACCTGTCTTTGGAATGATGGTCAACTGCCTTTTGTTTGAAATTGTTTTGCTATTCCTTGTTACTTTCCATGAAGAAGTGTTTATTCAGAAATTATTTTCACTGATATTTGAGAATTTTAGTGTTTTATTTTGTGTGACAATAGGACTCTTATCCGTTGTCTTAATTGAAATATATGCGGGCAGAGAAGGTAAGATTTTGCCAGAATTAAGACAAAAAACCTTTTAAATGACTTTGAGTAACTAATAAATGCTGTATACAGGGTGCAAGAGTAAGAACAAAGTTAATATAACTGAAAGCAGTATTCATTTCTTTCTAACTGTGCACAAGCATAACCTATTGGAAAGTGAGTTACTTTAAGTCTGTTTGGGAGAAATTACAGGAAACATTTCCTTAAACAGAAGAGCCTGACTCACAGCAGCTCCTTGTCTGACAGGTAAAAGAATAATCAGGCAAGTCAGAAGTTGACTGACAGCTCTACTCCAAAAGAGCCTCTGAGGGTTCTCTCCTGTCCTGATAAATGAACAAATAGGTTTCTTTGTCTTTGATTATCTTCCTGCTTTTGGCTGAGATGACCATCAGTTGGGAATCTGTCCAGCAGCTTGAAAGATTTCTAGATTACTCCTGTGTACCAAAATCCTTGCTTGTTGTATTTGTTTTGAATATCTTCTGAGACGTGGGAAACAATGATGTTGTATTGTAATGTCATATTGGGTAATTAAAAGTCATGAGTTGGTTTATGTATTTTACAAAATCCTCCAAAGGGGAAAGGAATGAGCTGGTTTATGTATCCTGCTGTGATAAGAAGCAATGGATTTAAATAATGAGCAAGGGAAATTTAGATGTAAAGAATGGAGTTGCAAATCGAAAGTTGAATACTGAGATGGATTGTCTGGGAATATATGGGCTATCTGTCACTGGAGTATTTTAAAAACAAGCTAGATATATCTGTCAAGAGGGGGTGGGGAGACAAAATCAGTAACCATCTAACCCTTTTTCCTGTGATTCTTTAAGACTTCAGGTGAATGTCATTAATTCTGTAGGCATCTTTGTGCATTGTACTTTATTTTACTTTGTAAGTAGTGTAATTGTTAAGGTTATGGCAGATTTACCTTCAAATATATGTACTCAGCACCCAAGGAATATTTGTCTGACACATTCATAAGGTGAAAGTAGATCTGTACCTAGTGTATGTGATGAGAGAGGAGTGCTTTCCTCCCTGGCGGGAGTCTGTAATCTAGCCTATACATATGTGTATGTATATCTGAACTGTTCTCTTTCTATATCAGATGCTTTTGAGAACAATGCTGTCCTCTTGAAACTTCCAAAGGGCTCTAGTCCTGCCTGAGTTAAAATATATTTCCCTTCCTTCTCCCAATTTCCAGAGTCCCCTCTCCCTGCAAATGTGGTGAATCCCTCCATCACTGAGCTCATGTTTCTTCCTCACATTCCGTTTGCCCCGAAGCAGTCTTATGCAGGCGTTGTCTTGGATGTCTCTGCCACTCAGTAGTGCTCTTTTATGGTAACAATGTAGGTGTCAAAATCACTTCCCAATATCTGCTGCTCAGGGATATATTTTCCTTTAATGAGTGTTTTCAGTCTAAATCTTAAGATAATATTTATCACGGGATCTGACTTTCACTGGCAGTTCATATTTAATGGTCTATATGATATGTGTATATAAACAGATATGAATATAAAGCTATACAAATGAGGTCAGTATCAAGATTTTTTTTCTTTTTCCTCGAGTATCTCTAATACATTCTTGTCAGATTTGCCATTGGTGCCTAGAGTTGACAGAAAATAAAATGAATAGCAGACTTGCACTTAATGTTACAGGTGATTTGTTGCAATAATAAATGGCTTGTGTCTATACTTATTGCATATGCTGGTGTGCATATGTGTAGACTTTGCAAAACAACTTTTAAAGGATGGTATTAATGGAAAAAAAAAGCTGGTGCCAATCTGATCATATCCAAGTGGATCATCTGATCCCTTTACATACCAAATTCCCACTTAATAGTATTTGAGAGATTATGTTGAGAATGATAAATGCAACAATGAACATTTACGTGAGCGTTAATGAGATGTCTTGAATCCTTATTTAAATATGCAAAATTAGTTTATTATTCTTAGTTTTAAAACCACACATCATGTGGTTTTGTTTGAGATGCTGAAGAATCAGAAAAGCTTTCTCTATTATTATTTTTAATTCCTCTTAGATCAGAAGTATCAGTACAGACAGATGTGATGGGTTACAGCTTTGTTAAAGCTCCTTTAAGTAAAGGAGTTTTTGGAATGGGCTGCACACTTTGGGCTTGGGCTCTGATGCAGCAAAGACCATTTGGACCGGTTTGTCTTTAGCTGTGTCTGTGTTGGGAGACAGCTTGTAATAGTTGAGCTGCATGGGCACAGTGCATAAAAGAAGTGATTTTTCTTAATGAGCCCTGCTGTTGGCAGTGCTTTCAGTTAATAGAAAGGACACATTGCAGGAAAGTGGCTGCTGTTCTGTTGCTATAACATGTCAAAACTGACTGTCAATTTGGATACTACAGTAGGTATTTACCAAAGTTTCCCATTCTGTGTTGGCATAATTATTTGTGGTCAAAATCATTAGATCAGACAACAAAATAAGTTGCTATGCGGTGGTTCTATGTGCTATAGAAATATGTTTCACTGTGGTGTTGTATCTGAATGAATAATCATAGACTGGTTTGGGTTGGAAGTGATCTTAATGATCATCTCATTCCACCCCCCTGTCAGGAGCAGGGACACATCCCACCAGACTAGGTTGGCTTTGAACATCTCCAGAGATGGGGCAGCCTGGGCCAGGGTCTCACCACCCTCAGAGCAAAGATATTCTTCTTCATATTGAATCTAAACAATAAAATATCTTTTAGAAGCAGGCTGGGCCTCTACTGTTATGTGAGATTGCCCCAGATGTGAACTGAAAAAGAGTCTTTTTTGCAGAAAAATAGCATCAGGAGCAAAAACTTATAAAAAGTTGAAAATATTAAAAAAATATTTGAAGTCAGAAAGAGCCCAAGATAATTGAGTCCTAAAATTTTCTGATATCAAGTACAAGTTTTGAAATAAACTGATCTTTTTTAGAATTGTTATTTTAAATAGAAGGCATACATGATGCTATTTCTGTATGTCTTTTCCATTATCTTTATCTTCACAACAGGAGATAAAAATAATGTTTGCTGGAAATTATGCTTTGCAGCAAGAAACTGAAAGCATTTTTAAAAGCCTGTCTTTGTTGCACAAAGACAGAAAAGACCTTCTCTGTTGTGATTATGCTGCTAAAAAGGCTGTGCTCCCTTGCTAAAAAAGAGAAATTGCTTGATGATGTGTTTTGTTGTAATGGAGAAACAGAAAAGCTATCTGGATTTTTCCCTGCTTGTAGAATACAGACACAGCCCGATTTTCACAGAGAAAAAGCTGCCTTGAATGAGTGTTAAGGGACAGCAGCAGGGACTGAAGATTTGAGGTTTTTTCTAGCTTTCTTATAGACTGTTTGTGTTTCTTAAAGTAGATGTTTCTTTCTTTCCCTGCCAACCTGAAGGAGCATTTCCTTTTTTGCTTATATATTACCTGTAAGAAGAAAAATAGTCAATAGAATTAGTGTGTGTAAGAAGTATAAACTGGTGTTCGCTGGTGTTTAACGTAATGTGGTAATTGTGGTAATTAAAATTTAAAGCTGTAGTTGACGTATGTCATACTTACCTTAACTGGAAGGCTTCATTTTGTGTATCATCCATCCTCAGATTAATTTTTTCTTCTATTTTTATCCAAAATCAACATAGTAACATAGTAAAAAGTGTAACCTACATGATATCCTGCGTTACTGTAGCACTTGTAGCACTATCAAAAGTAGAATCACAGAATGGTTAGAGTTGGAAGGGACCTTAAAGATCATCGAGTTCCAACCCCCCTGCCCTGGGCAGGGACACCTCCCACTAGACCAGGTTGCTCAAAGCCCCATCCAGCCTGGTCTTGAATGAAGTGAGACCTAGTAATCAGTAAGGCCTGAAAGTGTGTAACATACTATTAAGTGGCCCTTTGAATCTTTCACAAAGAGCAGCTTTCTGAGGGAGAAGATAACAGTTATAAATAATGGCCTCTGCAAAAGACAGATGAAGTTGCCTTCTGCCAGTTGTGAAAACTCTACCTTTTGATCACTTAGCACCTTTTGATTGCTCATGCTTTTATTTCTTTATGTTTATATGTAAGATAGCTTTACTTTACTTGTTTATCTGTAAGAGAACTTTACTTGAAGAATTTTGTGCAAGTATGGTCCCATTGTAACAGGGTCAGTGCAGAATAGTTCCCGTTGCTCAAAGCATGGTTAGGATACGGTACTGTCATCTTTAAACAAAAAATTCCCCCTTGGTCTTTGTTTGAGTGTTTACAGAAAGGTGTAGACTCACTAAAGAAATTCAGGTGAGGTGATAGATACTGTACAGAGAAATGCTGCAAAAGGCAGCAATGTAAAGACACTGATACTGTCCTTAAAGAGCAAGCTGTTCTCTGCAGGTACAAATCCACTGGTGCTTTGGTTTATACACAGACCTTCATATGTCATTAGCTGGGTACTGGGATGTCGGTATTATCTTTTTGGGTCCTTGAAATACAAAATCATTTTTATGTTGCTATTTTAGTTCAGCATTATTTCTCATTCTTTCTTAGGACGTAGGTAAAACTGTATTTGGAGTTTTTTTCTTTTGGATGTTTGTGTGGTTTGGGTTTGTTTGGGTTTACTTTCAAAGAGTATGGGAAGGGAGGGAAGTAGAGAGGACAAAAGATCTTTTTTAACACTTGCATAGTGAAAATAACTAACTGGTTCTTCCTTGGAATGAAAGTAAATTGTATTGAGTGGATAACTGAGTGAATATTCTGAAAAACATATGGATTATATCTCCCTAGGAACTGAGTTAGTTTTGCCCTCTAGAGAAAGCCTTTGTGAAGAGACAAGATAGTGTACAGTAATGGTGCCAGATTCTAGGCTCTCTTCTAAATATTTTCTCTTTTTTGAGGTGTTAACTCCAGTAGTATTCTTTACAGATTTTATTCTTAGTTGAATTGGCTCGAGATTGGGTATGATTTACAGAGTTGTATCATAGTATTGGCAGTACACGTCTGAGTCCTCATGCACCAAGACTTCATGCAAACCCCCTGATTTCTTAAAGCTGTCAGTTTCTCTCAAGTTTGGGCATTTGCTTGTTCTTTCACTTTTTTCTTCAGACATTCAGCTGGATTCAGGTATGCTTGTTTTGATTCTCTGAGCCCTGTTTGGATGCAGCATTTACCTCAGCTGTTATAGGGCACTTTGGAGAAGCTTCCATGGTTGTGCTTCGCATGTTCACAGTAGTGTTTAGGTGTGCTTATCACAGTCCAGTTGGATTGCTCAAATTTACAGGGCAATTTACTCTGTAAATTAAACTTTATTTTATGAGTTTACTAGGAAGAAAAACAAACACAGCCAGCAAGCATTCGGTCCTCTTTGTACTGACCAGTTTAACATGTGAATTCACTGGTTCATCACTTAACTTATGAGGTTTCTAACTCAAAATTTCTCTAATTCCTAACTTGTAACTCACAGCTTCAACTTGTGCATCTGTGAGCAAAATAGTTGCCAAACCAAGAGTAAGAGTGCTCATGCTCCTTCTTCTGCCACAGTACAGACATCCCCTGTATCACACCAGGAAGCACAAGAGCCTCAGCAGTCCAGCTGCTGTCACATCCAGGGTAAGCTGACATATTTGTACCACTACGCTTGGACGTTTGGTGTGTACCATTGCCATGAGTCCAGGTATTCTGAAGAAGGTGCCAATCATTATACAAGGATGGTGGCTCCAGGAGACAGCAAGCCACAGGTGGATTCAGCCCTTTCTGGCCATCATGTTTGCCTACATGTTGCTCTCACTTCAACCTCATGGAGCTGCTCCCAACATACATCAGGCCTTAGCATGAGCCAAAATCTGAGCAGGAGTTGAGTGAACAGTCACTGTTCCTATCTAGAGGAGATGAGCAGAAGTTTCAAGGTTTATGTTCTTGCAGTTGAAAGTCACCTGTACTTTTTTAATCATCTGAATCCAGCCAAGGGCAAAGGCCAGTGAGGCAGTAGAGAAGGTTGGTTGTGTGGGGACTCTATTCTAGGACTGTTGAGGAATGGTGGCTCTAGGTACCTCAGATTATTTTACCAAGCCACAGGGCATTGACTTGCCATAGGAACAGCAGCTTTATGTTGTCATGTGGAAAGCAGGGGTACAGTCAGAAAAACAAAGGTTCATTGGGTCAAAATGATATGAAGGACCTTGTCTCAAGTATTTCTAAATGTATTGTTGCAAATCAGCATGCAATTGTAGAGAGTTATTTGTAGGAAATAGGAACACAAAGAGAGCAGTAACTGTATCTCTCTCTAGTCGTTTGTTGTGCATCCACTAAATAAAAATAAATTGTCCAGGTGCAGCAGGGGATTGTTAATCAATTATAAAGCCATAGTTTCAACTTTTCATGAAGTAGCAAAAACCCACAAGTTCATGTTTGTTTTAAGACCACAGAAATAATCTTAATAGACTTGATATTCGTGACAAAAAAGAATATTCCTTAGTACACAGTCTAAAACCTTTGTTTCTTTTTATAAGCATTGGAAATTGTTTTCTAGCTATTGTTTTGCAAAAGGTGCAATAAAAAGGCATGTGAAAAGGAAGTGCTGCATGAAATTACAGTGTCTGAGATCCATTGTTTGACATCCTTGACTGAAAAATTATATGGTATACAAGATACTCTCTGAGTAATAATTTACTTCAAATGAGGTGCTGGCTCAAAGGCACTTTTGCGTTATTTGAGCTCTAGATTTTGCTTTTAGAACTACAGGGAAGTTTTCTGTTCCCTGGGTGATACTGACAGGGTCTTTAGACTTACAATGAAAATTTCAAACAGTTTTTAAGATAGCACCTGAAGCAACCTCTCACAGGAATGAATCAGAGGTCAGAGTTTGCACACTAGAATTTATTTCTGATATTCTTGGAGTTTTCAAAGGTTTTGGCCTGCCTTTTAAGTAGAGTTTAAGGATGTTACCTTCAACTGGTTCTGTTGATTACGTAATTAATCTTTTTATCTCTTTCACCTGTCAGCCTGTATGTATGAAATAGTTGGCATTTGCAACACTCAGAAGCTTTTAGGTGAATTATAATTCTGCAAGATTATGGATCATCCTTTGAAAAGGAAATAAAGCCATTTCAGATGTGGCATGGGTTTGAGCATGCATTATTGTGGGGTTAATCCAAAGAATCTGTACTCAGATGTGAGCTGTAGTATGAAGCCACATTTAGTCACACGCTGTGTTAGTAGAACATTTGAATGATACTATTTTTCCTAGTGGTTTATAAAAGTGTTTCACAAATGCGACAGGGGAAAACTATCTGCACTAAACATGGATTAGTTAATCATTTCTCTGCACATTAGGCTCATTACTAACTTGGATGAGAACTACACTTGGGGTTTATCCCAGAACTGTGATGAGTTAGCCTATATTAAACCTTCAAGTATCTGGGCAAAAACTTTCATATGATTTGCTGAGTTGAGGGGTAAAGGAGTCCAGATTATCTTCTGTATTGCAGTTTCTCCGTTACTGTGTCCTTGGGGGCTGGATGCGCTGTGGACAGGATGGCTAATCTTCGTGCCTCTCAGAGGTTATAGCTACTAAATCAAATTCTTTGAAAGGGAAGTACTCTCTTTATTCTACTGAAGGCCAAAGTGGAGAGAGTGCTGACTTGGCGTATTGATAAAAGGCCTGTCTGCCCATATGCAAAGGAGATGGCAAGTAGAAGATCCATGAAGCAGGCCAGAGGGCCTGGGCAGTAGTATCAGGTGGACAGAGGGACCATGCTGGTACTTGGGGGATCCATAGACGTGCAGCTTGTGAATCTAGGGAATGGTGTGTAAGGGTCTGCACTAGTGAGCATCAATCTCTACTAGCTGAAGAAGAGGAAGGGGGCATGGCTGTCTATACAAGTTCTATGTGCAGATGCTGTTGAAGGCAGCACCTTGTCTGTCACAGACTATTAACTGGACATGTCGGTGTCCTGGATGTGTGTCCCAGGGATACATACTCGGCTTTGCTACTTTTTGAACCTGCAATCACATCCCTCAGCCTGAGATAGCCAGGCTGAGCTCCAGCAGCCTGGTGGGACGAAGTCCTGGGCTCAGAGCTGTGGAAGGTGATATCCATGCCTGACATCCCTTAACACCTTACTATTTGTTGGACCTGGGAGGATGGGGCTACAGCAGCTTTCCCTCTGGTGGGCTACTGAATTCAGCCCTCCATAACACTTATGTTAAACATCCGTACGGACTGATAAAGTCACTGACTCATTCTTGAGAAGGTCACATCCTAGTAATCATTTCAAAGCAGAACACAGACTAATTTGCCTTCTCCTGAAGCACTGTCCTTGTCACTGCCCACCATTTGCATAATTTTAGGGAGGCCATATGACATTCATGTGACTTATCAGCAATACTAGTTCTGCCCTCCAGCCACCTTGTGCAATTTCTGATTTTTAGGTATGGTAGGTTTAAGTTGTCACTGGGAGATGTTCTATCACTGGTGTACAAGTCTGCTCTGCCTTTGGTGCTGAAGAAAAGGCTTATGCAGACATCACCTAGTTAACATGGGCTTGATTTTTGCTTTACAAGTTTGCTGATGAATTCTTTTGGCTAACTGGCTTCCCAAGCCTTTTAGCTATGTCCTTCAGCCCCTCTGGGCTGACTTGCAGAGAAGTGCTCTTCCTTCAGCTCTCCTTTTATCCTGGATCACCTTGTACCTCAGAGAAGTATGGGGACCTCACACCATGAGGGGATCAACCTGTGCAGACATTCTCCGCTGCACAAGAGCAGCAAAAGAATAGCAGTGCCAAGAGCGTGGCCTGGAGGTGGCGGCTTCCTAGAAATCATACCTGAAATATGATTTCTAGAAAGGAGGACTTTCCAAGGGCAATCAGCTTTGCCTGTCATTCCTTCTGCTTTTGCAAGAACAGAACCTCTAGGGAAGCGTTGGGTTTTTACGGTTGTCTAAAGCTGCTAAGTTCTTGAAATCACAATAACCTGTCTTTCACTGGACCCTATTTCCACATTTTAAACTCTGTGTCGCTTGCCCTTTCTCCTCTTAAGAAATTATTGAGGTGGTTTCATTTTGTCTTTGAGAGATGCTGTTCTCCCCTCAGCTCTCAAAAGAAAGCTGAGTTTGCATTATCACCACCATATAGTGGATGTAGGAAGACAGTCACTGTGGCTAGGATTAAGCATGCACCTGTTTTCAGATCTTAAAGATTGGCTTCGAATGTGGCTTGAGTGACAATCTAGTAAATAGCGGTAATTGTGCTTTAGTTTCAGTCACTTTTCAGAGGTCATGCTGCTTTGAAAGTGGCATGTCGTTCGTTGTGTGTTAATTAATTACAGTGCAGTTTAATGATGGGCTGTGTATGGGAGGTGGAGGGGCAGCACCGCTGAGCGTGCTCCAGAAGAGCGTGGCTTTGATGTGGGGAAGCACTGGGCTGCTGGTGGGAGGATCTAAGGACACTGTGGTTCTAGCAGTGGTGGCTGCCTGGGCACATTATCGAGCTCGAGCAGCCTTCGCAGCATTTGAGGAGAGATAAAATATCACTGTGATGGATGACTGAACACATTCTCCTTTTGAGCTGCTCAGAAACAGCTGATGAGTTCAGTTCTGGGAAGCCTTCTGGAAGAAGCTCATGGCATGAGTCTTCATTGCCACCTTCTGGAAAGGGAGAAGAATATTTTTGAGCAGATTCTACAAACATCACATCCTTTATTTTTGACAATACACATCCACTTCTTTTTTTGTTCAAGTACTTACTTAGATTGGCAAAAGTATGTGCAAATCAAAACCAGTATGCTCTTGATGCTCCTGGAGAGATCACTCCAACTCTATCTTTCATCATTATTTTGCATTTTTCTGAAAAGAGCCCATTTCCACATAGACTTTCATCTCAGAGGGCTTGGTTTTGTAGCTTGTTCTTGTAAGCAATAAGATTGCAGAAAGAAAAATAGCTTGGAATAAGAAATTGGCAAAGCTGATATTTCTTCAAAGTGCTCTCTAGAATATATTTGCACTGTGAATTTAACAGCATCTTTATTTTAATGAAAGCAAAGTGGAATTTTTCAGAAGCGCTCATTCCTACTCTGTACCTATTTGATGTCAGTGGAATTTTTGAGGTTGGTTGTTTGGGTTTTTTGTGAATTTCAGTAAGAATGTTTAAGCATTTAAGAATGACTATTTTAGAGTAATATATTTTAGATATAGTTTATTATATACTCTCTTAACAGAACAGTATATTTTCAGATGTATAGTGCCACAGCCAGTCTACCTTACTGAAGAATCATTTAACGGGAAAAGGAGGGAACACTGCTCAATTCATGTCTTAACAATCCATGTTTATTTTAACTGTTATAATCTATGGAAATCATATTGAGGCTTCATGACTGTAGATCCTAATGATTTTGATCTATGGATATTTGTATTTATACAATATTTTATATTTTTATATAGTTTATATATTATATGTGGTATATAAAATACATATTAAAATATACTTCTGTATTTAAATAAATATGTATTTTAATACATAAACCCAAGGAAACCACAACAGGAGCTAGATGGAAAAAGAATCTCAGATGATATATTAAGACTGTTTAAGGTGTGAGACTATAAAGCAATAACTTGCTTATAGTCATGTAGGGGGGGTCAGAAGCAGAGGACAGGCAAATTTAGATTTCCAGAGTGCTAACCATAATGCCACCTGTCTCCCCAGCTGTTGTTATGCCCCATCCCATCCTGTTTCCCCAAAATAAGTATCTTTCTTGCCTCTGCTTGAATCTCTTGCAGAGCTTCGGTAAACAATTCCAGTTCCAGGAATTAAATACCATTTTCTTCTTCCCTTCTCTAAAATGAAGTCTTGCTTTTAGCAGCTGTTGTCTCAATAATGCAGCCTACAAGTAAATTTCAATCTTAAATTTTAACCTATGTAAAGCAACAACATGCCATGAGGAGTTCCTGAGAGTGCTTCTAAAATATGTTAAAATGTGAGGAGGGCAGTGAGATATTAATGTCACTTTTCATTTTTTTACATGTTTTTTCATGATGATTGAAATCACACATCAAGCTGGCGGCATTAGAGCATTTTCTGTTTTGTGACTAAACATAACAGAGGGGATGTTTTAACAAAGCTGTACTGAACTAACTTCTGTGCCTTGAGAATAGGTTTCTGCAGCCTTTACGTATTTAATTCCTTGAAGCCAGTGTCCCATTGCAGATGATAACCACTGACAAAGACAGTATATGTTGAAAAGTTTCATCACAGACCCCTAATTCGTTTTTGGTAAACTTTTAAAAAAAGTACAATTGAACTGTGCTTAACCAGATGCTTTGCTGTTTTTTTTTCTTCAGGTGAAAAATGTGTTTTGCATGAATGCCAAGGAAGGCAGAAAAAAATCAATACGTGCCTTAGTGGCCATTGGAAATGGTAAAGGGGCTGCAGGTATGTGCATTTACTTTATGTAAAAGATGCCAAATTAATGATTGTAATAGATCTTCTGGAGGCATGGTGATTTAAAGGGATTTTTTAATACTGGGCAATACTGAAATACCTGTAAGAATTTTGAACTTCATCTATAAATGTAAGCTTTATAATCAAACTATGCATATATTCATTTGGACACTTTGTTTTGTATAAAAAAAGAAATTTGTAAAAGTGGTAATATGTGATTAGGTTTGGAGCTTCTATTATCCAATGGTAGAAACATTTTTTGTTTAACTCTAGAGTGATAGACGTAACTACCGGTAGATTCTACCAGAAGGGATCAACTATACTTGCCTGTGCAGTTTTATTTCTGCTATAGATACTGTATGTGTTAAAAAAAAAAAAAAATAAAGCCTGAAAGTATTCATCTGTGCATACCTGCATTTATTTCACCTGGCCTTAGGTGCCTGGCTGCAGAGTGTAATCATTTACTCTCGAATTAAAGAAAAGAATCAGGCACCTGCAGAAGAATTATTCGTCCCCTTGCACTGACAATGGAAGAAAATAGAGCAGTATGCAGTTTGACCCATTTCTGGGCATTCTATATTATGGGTCTTTATAACGGTCTCTTCAGCAAGCAAATTGGAGTTTAAGCAGAGAAATGCTGTTTACAGCATGGAGTAAATAGGACAGATCAATGGATTAACTAACTCTGGATCCCAGCTGATACCATGGTAGTGCTTCCAATGTTGGTAAGATCACTCACAGCAAAGACATAGGTGATGGATCCCTGGCATGTTGTACCATGTTCCTCTCCCTGGACGTTTGGAAAATGCTGCAGTAAGTAATGACAGTTCTTTCTTCAAGTGAAGTGTTTAGCAGTCTTGGCCAGAAGAGCCTTTGAGTTGCTCTGAATTGGTCTTTGCAAAATTAGGAAAAAAGAATTCACTCCACTGCAGCTTTTTATGGGGTTGTGTGCAAAATAAAACTTTGCAAGAAAAATTCTTAGTTGAATCAGTTATTGGTGTTGATGGGCAATGCAACATAGAGAAGGCTGAAGTAGTTTCTGTGTTATGTTTGCAAATTTTCTAAATGATAGGTCCCATTTAAAAAAAAACAACTAACCAACCAAAAGAAAACAGCCAAGGCTAGACAAGTCTGACAAGTGCACATTAGTACTTCAGTGCAACAGTATATCCAGCTCTTTACATATTGCTTATTTTTGGATATATAATACTTAATGATACTACATATTGATAAAGCAAAAGGAGGCATTCCATGATGTGGTTGTCACTGTCTTTTTAAAAAAGAAAAACAAAACCTCAAACTGTTGCTGTCTTTTTTTAAAAAAATCTGCAAAGGCTAGCAGATATTCCCAGAAAAGTATGTTTTCATTTAAGGATTTTTGTTCTACTTTGTCAGCTACAAAAATTATTGGGCATCCTTCATTTGAGACAGTACATGCTTTGCTTTTGGTAGCCAGCTTTTGGGATGGGTTAGATTCCACGACAGAATTATAAAAGACTGTCCTAATACCACTTGAAAGTAAAGGCAACCATAAAGGAACTGTGCAGCCACCCTGTACAGCAATGAGTTTCTTGCAGGTTTGCGGTTCTGTTACTGAGGAAATAGTGTTTATCTTTACCTCGGTTTTCAAATACGGGGAGTTAAAGACTTTTTCTTTTGTTGCAGAGTAAGTATTATTTAAGAAGAACCCTTGAACATCCTAAGTTTTTCTCCATAAGAAGATAGTTTTCATGCATTCTTTTTGGGCTATAAGCTGATGTACGTGAATATTCCCCCTTTGACCTCAAATGGTCTTAGAGACAGCTGTGCAGAATTACAACAAGAATCAGCTAAAAAATAGAAAGTAAATAGCTGTGAAGTAAATACACCAAATAATATATTCCAAATAATAGAGGATTCCTGCCTAATGTATTCCTACCTCATACCTAGGAATATGGTATGTATTGTATTGGTGGGAGAGTACAGGAAATTGCATTTATATTGCCATATGACTCTAGTAAAAACCTTACTTTCAATATATATGCAGAGCCTCTCCCTTTTTGATGTAAATAGTCCGCTTTTATTATGAATTGAATAGATGGTGGGATGTATGTGGGAGCTTTAATAAGACAACTGTGTTTCCAGTCAAGTACAGTTTTGCAGAACTTAATTTATGTGAAAGATTCAAGTTCAGATGTGTGCTTCAAGCTGAATTTTAATTGCCGTTTGTAGAGGAGGAAAATTTAATATATAAAGGAAGGTGTGGTTCTCCAGCAGAAAGTTGCGTTATTCTGAAAAAATTCTTCCTGCCTTGTCTTTGAAAAGCTTTGTCATGAAACATTAATATACTGCCATTGTGCTCTGTGTGTATGTTTGAAAGAATAACACACTTTCCTTGCATTTTCTTGTGTAGGAGTTAGAAAGTGACAGAGACCTCTGGGTGCATGATGCATGCTCAAAAAAGCTGTCTCAAGAGGTAGCTGATGGCAGACACTGCCCTTGACATGTCGTGGGTCAGTGTTGGCCAATGGGTCCAATCCCATTGATTTTTGGATTAGGCTTGTGGATACAGGTAACCTACAGCCCCAGCTGATGGAACAGAAACAGCTGTTACTTTCCATGGTGTCTGTGGTTTTCTCTGGGCTGTTTTCTGAGTATGGTCTATGCAATGGAAGTGGAAATAACCAGTATTGAAGGTGGTTGTGAAGTTGTCTGGTTTCTGAAGGTCCTGCCTCATGTACTTCTCAGTAATAAAATGGCTCTTTTCTATCTTGCAGGTTTTGCAATGGGGAAAGCAGGCGACAGGATGAATGCTTTACGGAAAGTATGTTGATTTGAATTATTTGTTGATTGATGACCAACACAAATAATTCATAACTACACTTTTTTTTTTTTAAATATCTTTTGTAGCCTGTGCAAAGAACTGAGTCCATGTATATGATTTGCTCATCTTGATACAAATAATCATAGAATCATTTAGGTTGGAAAGGACCTTTAAGATCATCAAGTCCAACTGTTAACCCAGCACTGCCAAGTCCACCACTAAACCATGTCCCTCAGCACATCTGCCCAGCTTTTAAATACTTCCAGGGATGGTGACTCCATCACTTCCCCGGGCAGCTTGTTCCAATGCTTGATAACCTTTATGGTGAAGAAATTTTTCCTAATATCCATCCTAAACCTCCCCTGGTGCAACTTGATATTTCCTCTTATCCCATTGCCTGTTACCTGGGAGAAGAGACCGACCCCCCCTAGCTACACTCTCCTTTCAGGGAGCTTTAGAGAGTGGGAGTGTCTCCCCTCAGCCTCCTTTTTTCCAGGCTGAACACCCCCAGCTCCATCACAAGAATAGTTTTCTAGACCCTTCACTAACATCATTGCTCTTCTTTGGATGTGCCTAATGAAGTTGCCATCCAATGACCTCCAGTTATTGTACTCTTCATGTTCTTTATACTCCCTTTTCTATACCCTCTGCCTATCCCCTCTTGCTCCCTTGTTTACAATATCTATATAGCATACAATCTGCTTATAGAGTCAGTGTGTAGGAATTTTTCTCTTACACACACATAATCACTTCATTTAAACTTCAAACCTATTTAAACTTCAAAATGTTACTAGTCCTTCTATATTAATCTAATTTTTCTTATAATGTTCTACTAAGCTGTCCAAGTAGCAATGCTAAAATACAAAATTTTGTAAATTTGTTACTATATTGAGAAATATTTTAAAATATTTAATCTGTTAGGAGAAAGCAGTTCTTTAAAGTGAACATTTTCGTTTCCATAAACTAAATCATTTAGATGTGGCAAACCTGTTTTCCTAAGTATCCTTTCTTGTTTTGTTCCATCTAGTTAACTGAACAATGGTAAATTTCAAATGCTTTGCAGAAAGATTAAAAAAAAACACAAACGTTTTCTGCTTTTATTCCTTAGGCAAAGAATAAAGCAATCCGCTGCTTACATTTTATAGAGCTGTATCAGAACCACACAAGTAAGTATTATTTTTTAAACTCCCTTAATATTGAATTAGTACTGATTACACCAACAAGAACTGGTTGCAGCTAGTTAAAAAGCATAAAAAGACATTAACTAGAACCTTTCTGATCTGTTGCATTGATTTATTATTCTTGGTGCATTATTTTTTTTTCTTCAGCGTGCTGTATGAAACCTTACCCCCAGCCTGTTCTAGCTCAACAGTGGTAATTCCAAAGCAGACATTCTGTCAGTCCCTGTCTAAAATAAGTCACCGTTGAATGAACATGTGCTTTACTCTTTACTTTCACTCAGGATTGTATCAACAGCTGTAGAAGGTCCACAAAGAAAAGTTAGGATTACATAATACAAGACGTTATTAAAATACTGAGGGATTTATCTCCCTTCTAGTCTCCTGCCTCTGCCATGTTTAAAATTTGGTTACTTAATAGCATTTTAGGCTCTTTAAAATTGGGGGTAGTAGCCAGATTAGATCTCTGCTAGCACAATTTGATTTAAGGAAGTCAGACACTGACTAGGCATCTTTTCTCTACAGTGAACTCCTCCCTGCTTTTCCCCTTTGAGTGTCAGAGATGATCCCCTGTTGACTTCAGTCCATGTAGGATAATAGAGCCCAGCAGCTGGGAAGAACATGGGCTGGAGAAGTCAGTCTGATGATTCAAGGTAGCTTTTTGTTAATTCAATTTAATATGGAATCACAGAATTGTCAGAGTTGGAAGGGACATCAAGAGATCATCTAGTCCATTTCCCCTGATAAAGCAGGATTGCCTTGAGCACATTACTCAAGATTGCATCCAGGTGGGTCTTGAAGGTCTCCAGAGAAGGGGACTTCACAACCTCCCTGAGCAGCCTGTTCCAGGGCTCTGTCACCCTCACCGGAAAGAAGTTGTTTCTTGTATTTGAATGGAACTTCCTGTGTTCCAGCTTGTGCCTATTGCCCCTCTTTCTGTCACTGGGAACCACTGAATAGAGTCCGTCTGCATCCTCCTTCAACCCAACCTTCAGANCACAGCCAGTTCTCAGGCCACCTCACTGCCCCCTCATCTAGCCCACACTTCCTTAATTTCCTAATGAGGGTATTATGGGAAACAGTGTCAAAAACCTTGCTGAAGCCAAGGTAGATGACATCTGCTGCTCTCCCCTCATCCAGCCATCCAGTTATACCATCATAGAAGGCTATCGGATTGGTCAAGCATGATTTACCTTTGGTAAATCTCTGTTGGCCACTTCCAATGATTTCCTGTTCTTTAAGATGTTTGGAGATGACATCTAAAACAAATTGCTCCATTACCTTGCCAGTGACGGAGGTGAAATTAATTGGCCTGTAGGTCCCTGGGTCCTCCTTCTTGCCCTTTTTGTAGACCAGAGTGAGATTTGCCTCTCTCCAGTCATCGGGCACCTCTGCTGTTCTCCGTGACCTTTCAAAGATGATGGAGAGCAGCCCAGCAATAACATGGGTGGATGTCTAGTTTGGCCAAGTGGTCTCTAATCCAGTCCTCTGCAGAGGGAAAGTCTTCCTCTCACTAGATCTTCCTCCTTGTCTCCAGGGTCAGGGAATCGTTAACAGTGAAGACTGAAGCAAAGAAGGCATTCAGTAGCTCTGCCTTCTCTGTGTCTACCACCACTATGGTGCCTACCTCATTCATCAGTTGGCTTACCATTCAAGTCTTCTCTGATGTCAGACATGGTAACAGTATGCCAAATACTGAGTTATCTCTCAGAAAAAATTGAAAGATAGTACCTTACAGAGTCTATAAATATTTAACTGAGGCAGTGTGGAGATATCCAGTGTAATAAATCTTCAGTTTACAAAAACAAAACTGCAGTTATCTTCATTAGTCTATTCCATGACTGTTATTATTTTTCACACTAAGAGACTAGGGATTTGATTAAAAACGGGTGAAGCTTCCCCATGCTTTCCGTTCTACTTAACATAGAGGTCCTCTCTGAGCCATCTTGCCTGCAGTGCTAGAGTCTACTACGCAGAGACTGAGGCGCTGAATCTGATGTATATAACAGCCCCTCACCAGAGGATGAGGTCCTTTTGAAGCAGAGAAAAGCAAGAAGGCTGGAATGGTAAATATTTTGTATAGAAAATCCAAGAATGCTGAAGCCTGTGGGGAATTCTTAGGTTAAAAGCTGAATTATTACAAAAATCTGAGTATGAGGAAGAAGGCTGAATTGTAGCACATGAGCTCACTTCAAAGGTAAGTGATGATCATGAGAGGCACACTTGATATGTCTCAAATGAAGCTTGGTTTTGTATACAGTAGTAAAGTAGTATTCAGAGATGTGTAAACGTTCCTAATGTACTCCAGAAATTTACCTAAATTAGCCCTTCTCTTTAAAGAATTCAGAGGAGAGTAAAACGACTTCCTATTCGCAGTTCTGAAAAAGAAAGGTAGTCCTTAAATGTCTTGAGCTAAAGTTTTTCTAGAAGGAGGAATTTAGTTGTAATGCCTTTTAATTTCTCTCCTCCAGTTTACCATGACATTACAGTGAAATTTAAAAGCACAACCATCCGCATGAAGAAGCAAAACAAAGGTAATTAAAGCTGTCTCGAAATTTTGACATTTTATTAATTACTCACTGGTATTTATTTGATGTTATATTTGTGTAATGTCTATTTACTTCAGAGATTGATCATTTGGTGCTAGTCTACCAGTTTTAAATGTTGAAGACGATAAATTATTTTTCAGTAGAAATACCTACCTACCATTGATGACATGGCTTTTTTTATTGTAAATGGGGGGTTGACCCTCTTACACTGGTGGGAGTTCTCTTCCTGCTTTTCTTTCACACTTCCTGAGTGTAGCTCTTTCTGCTCTAAATTACCTAGGTGTGGAAAAGTCTAATGTAATAGCATAGATGTTGGAGGGAAAGGCTTTTAGAAGAACCCTGCAAGTTTTTCTTCCTACCATATGCTCCTTGCCTGCTTTGGGGCTCATTCCATTAATTTTCAGTGATTTTTAATTGCTCTTTTAAAGACAAGATTCAGAGGTAGTTTAGTATGTCGTAGTGGAAGTGCTTCAAATGGGAATTGGAGAGCAAGCTACATCTGTGTGCCTGTCCCTCCTAAGCCCATACTGGGGTGACGTGGGCAGATACCTTCCCTCTCCTGACTCAGACTCTGGTGGTGAGCTGGAGCCAGGGCAGCATACAGCCTGCTGCTTCCTCCATACCATTACTGTTTTATTTTCCCTGAAATCAAGAGCTCTCAGTGTTGGAAACTAGAGGGATTATCTGCCTTGGCTTGTTGTTGTGCATTGTACCAGCATGAAGACCATCTCACTGTTATGCAGTATCAGTGTTTTCATTTCTCCATCTTTGCAAGCTGTTTTTCTCTTCGATCCCAATTGTAGTACAGGCAAATACTCCTGTGGGTTAGATGGAGTAGTAGAGAGTCCACTCCTGGTAGCTCTCAGCTCACAGGTCTGTTCTTCCACAATGCTATTTTTAGGTGATGTTGGATGTGCAGCCATCTCCTCCAGCCACTTCAGCCCAGGACCCTCCTGTCTCACAACTGGTGCCCAGGCTGAGGGATGCAGCTCTTGCTTTTCCCTTTGCAGGTTCAACCAGTGGCGAGGCTGAGCATGCTTCTGATCTGTGTTGGTAGATAAGGGATGACCTATGGATGTGATCTGTCTGGACTTCTGTAAGGCTTTTGACATGGTCCCCCACAACATCCTGCTCATAAACTGGAAGGATACAGATTTGATGGGTGGACTGTTCAGTGGATAAGGAACTGGCTGGCTGGTCGCATCCAGAGGGTGGTACTCAATGGTTTGAGGTCCAGATGGAAAGCAGTGACACCTGGTGTCCCTCAAGGGTCCGTGCTGGGACCCAGTACTGTTTAACATTTTTATCAACGATATAAACAGAGGGATTGAGTCCACCATCAGCAAGTTTGCAGATGACACTAAGCTGTGTGGTGCTGTCAATGCACCAGAGGGATGGGATGTCATCCAGAGGGACCTGAACAGGATGGAGATGTGGGCCCAGGTGAACCTCATGAGGTTCAACAAGAGCAGGTGCAGGGTTGTGCATCTGGGCCAGAGCAATCCTCACTATCAATNGAACAGGTTGCCCAGGGAGGTGGTTGAGACCCCTTCCCTGGAGATATTCAAGCTGAGGCTTGACAAGGCCCTGGGCAACCTGGTCTAGTTGGGGGTGTCCCTGCTGACTGAGGGGAGGTCAGACTATATGACCCTAGAGGTCCCTTCTGGCCTGGACCATTCTATGGTTCTATCCCAGAGACACAGGGATGCCCGGGACACTGACATAGCTGGCCAAAGGCAAGGTGCTGCCCTCAGGACTGTGCTGTCCCACACAGGACTTGCCTAAACACAAACACAGACAGCCAAATCCCTACTCTCCAGCCAGCAGAGGTAGGAGATCACTAGTTCAGGCACACATGGCACTTCCCAGGTTCACAAGCATACAAACATATGCGCACTCATGGATCGCTTGAGTGCCAGCACAGCCCCTGTGTCCACACAGCACCCCTGCCCAGGTTCAGGGCCCTCTTACCTGCTTCACAGGTCCCCTGCTCACTAGCTGGTCCAGCTTGATGCTCACTAGCCAACACATGTGCACTCACACACTTGTCCCTTATGCACTTCACATTCACAAGTCCCCCTGGGTCTGTGAGCACTAACCCCCTGCCCACCCGATAGCCTGGCCCAGACATGAGGCCCCCACTGCTCACAGGCTGGTCCAGCTAAAAGTTTGTTAGTGAAAGCATGTGTGCAGCTCATGCACACCAGGACTGGGGAAGGTATGGATGCTCAGAACCCCCCCAGCCATCACCACCAGGCCCACAGGCTGTGACTCGTGGCCCTGCTCCAGCCACTGGTGGGTTTGTGTAGCAGTATGGATTCCCACATTCCCACACCCCTCCCAGTCCAGCTCTCCCCCAGTTAACAGTTGTACCAGTTGCAAAGTCCAAGTTGATCTTCCTGGAAGTGGTACCTGTAGTTTCTTGATAGCTCGTCATTTAGTGGTGATGTTTCTTGTCATTGTCTTTGTCAGATCTGTGTCTCTATATTTTATTTCTCATTTCCCCTTTTTCCCTCCACTTGCCAATCGACAAGGTCCCCAGTCAGATAACCTCGCTGGAATAAACATTCTCATACTCTCACATGCTCTTATCAATTCGTGTGGCTGCCCAGGTTTAATTCCCATCACTGCCTCCCTTATCATTTGTCGATCATCTATGTGTCCTTGTATGTTCTTGTCACTCTCCTTTGATATGCACTTACAGCTATTAGTCCATTGGAAGTACTTGCAATTAAAAATACTTAACGTCTACAGCCAGTACTAAATTACTGTCCGTAGTTGTGAAGTATGGCACCTCAGTGTGTCCAGTGTCACCAGGGCTGCACCAGCAAGACACAGCACAGATTTTTTGATCAGATGGACAGCCGTGACTGTTACCTTCACATTTTTATTCAAATAGATCCACAGCCCACCTCACACTGTCCCTCAGCTGTGTGAGTGCTGTCTTTAAAAGCTTCCATGGTAACGCTGACCTTCTGAAGACACGTTGCTAGCTTTTTGCTATCCCTTTCCTCACCTTTGGGGCTGTATGCAATATTTGCCAGTCATTTGCAGTGACAGGGAAAAATTCAGATCAACCTTGTAAACTGCTGTCATGTTCTTTAGGACGCAACATAAAAAAAGTTTTAAATATATGAGGTAGTTTGGGGAGCTAATGGCTAGCTTATTCCAGTGTGATTCATTTTACCTTCTAAGGTCTTTCTGTTTTGCAGACCTGCAGTGATGACACAAGGTCATCTCTTTGCATGAATCTTTTGAGTTAGACCTTTATGTACAAAGGTTTGATATGACTTGTTTAGCCTAACTTTGCTTTCAGGACAGATAAAGGTAGCTGCTGGTCTGTAGAAAACAGATGTAGCTTGCTACTAAGCACCCTTAATTGGTCCTCTAATTTTAATATGCAAATAGGAAACTAATTCATTTACATGGCTAATTCTTTGTAAATCACTTCAGTTTCATTACAATAAGATCTAAAATGCAAGAACATTTAATGACTAGCTTCTAATAAGTCAGAAACTTGGGATAGTTTTCCAGTCAGAACACTGTCATGTTCAACTATGTAATTCATCAATTTCTGCAACCTTTGAGTTAGCTGAAACATTGACACTTTGGACATACTATTTGATTTTGTGTATCTGGTATTCCTGTTCTGCACTGTCAAATTAATAATATAAGAATATAATTATTAATGTTCAGAGTTACTAATGTATTTTGAAAACATCTAAAATTGCTATGAACCTTCAACACAACTTCTGTTAGGTGAAATTTTGATTCTGGAATAAGGGCTTTTTTTAATCTGTGTGACAGTAAAGTAATAGCATGAGCCTAGAAAAATCTTTACAAGTTAACATATATGGAGTCAGAATGTCCTATTATTTACGCTTGTGCAGATTTTCTGCATTTAAGGAGTCTGGGAGTGGTAAATTAGGTAATTTGGACTATAATTTTTAAGATAACTACTTAAAAGAAACTTTGGTTTAGTCTTCAATATAATGCAGCAAAACCCTGCATGGAGCAGCAGTAGCAGAACTGAATTACACATTTGGATGGACCACTCCTGAGCTTAGAGGACATGGTCATTGAATATGACCAGCTTTTTTTGGGCTCGTCTTCCCTCCAGGGCCTTATTCCACAGGGCTCTTCCAAACACATCCATGAAGAACCAGGGCTGCCTTCAACCTTCACATCCCTAACAAACCCTTCCTTGTTTGTGAGTACAAAATCCAGCAGAGTACCTTTCCTTGTTGGCTTCTCTGTCATTTGACCCAGGAAGTTGTCAATGCACTCCAGATATCTCCTGGATTGCTTGTGCCCTTCTATACTGTTTCTCCAACATCTGTTGGTGTGGTTGAAGTCTTCCATGAAGAACAGGGCCTAAGTATATGAGGCTTTTTGTAGCTGTCTGTAGAAGGCCTTATCCACTTGTTCTTCCTGATCAGGTGTCCTTCAGCAGACAAAACATGCCTTACAAAGTCACCCGTATTGGTCTCCTTTTTCCAGTTCCCTGTTGGCTTATCATCCATCCCCAAAGCAGATGTCCTTGCATTCCACCTATTTTCTCACATAAAGGGCAACTTCACCTCCTTGTTTTTTCAGCCTGGCCTTTCTAAAGAGCTTGTATCCCTCCGCTATAGCGCTCCATTCCTGTTAGCCATCCACCATGTGTCTGCCAACAAGACTATAGACCTGCAATTGCACACAGGTCTTGTAATTGCTCCCGTTGATTCTCCATGCTGTGTGGGCTACTGTGCAGACACTGCAGAGAGGCAGCACAGCATGTGGAGTTCAGAGAAAACCATGAACAGAACCTTGCAGACACTGCCTTGCTTACACACAGGCTCTGGACTTCGTGTCTCCCCACATTCACCATCACTCCGGTTCCCAACACGTGTCAGTGTCCGGAAACCACTCAGGGTATTGCTCATCTAGGCTGCCTTTTGGAGGGTAGGCAGCTCTTAATCTTCAGCTCGTAATTTTACAACTAAATTAGTCACAAGACTACTTTGCTAGCCAGATTGATACACCTGTTGGTAGTGTAAATTAGTTCCTAATGTGAATTAATAAGGGGAAATGCAGAAAAAAAGGTTGTCAAATACATTTAGGTGGCTGTGAAGCCCAGCACTGAGCTGTAATTATTAGGTATAAAAAATTACGATTCATAGCTTTCACGTTAGACCATGGCATATGTCGATTGTCTTCATTTAAAGTATAAAAGATTGCTTCTGTTTGCTGATGGCATTACAGCTGTATACTTATGCATGCTGAAGCCTCCCACTTTGCATAATTACACTGGCAATTTATTTCCCGTTCCTGCACACAGGACTGAGCTTTCTCAACAAACGACTGCAACAAAGCTTAATGTTGTAGTAGAAAAGGTAAAGTCACCATTTTACTTCAACGTTCCTTTCTTGAATGTATTCCTAATCCCTGCAAAGTGCAGAAAACCCTCATTATATAGTCAGGATTACATAGTAGACAAGTGAAAATCCAAGTTAAAAAGGCAATATAATGTGAATGTCTGGATGTGACATTCACTCAGAATAGATCCTTAGTGTGGATGTAAAGTGGATGTTCTATTTCCAGACTCGTTAGTGGCTTCTCAGAAGATTGTTAGATTATAGGAAGGATGCATTTTAAATAGTTCTTTTGCTTACCCTTCTATCTTTTTCAGTGTGAAAAAAATTATTACATTTAAATGACCCTGCTCTCTTCTATAGGCCTGGTTGCATTTAACTGCAGGAAGGCCGGGTGAGTGCCACAGACAAAGTAAAAATGTCTGAGCGCAACGTTTTCTCCACAGTTCGAGTTTGCAGTTGGAATCCTTTGTTTTTGTGTTTGGAATGGATTTTGGTCAGTGACTGATGGACTGGTTTGCCAGCTTCTGAGCTTCATGCATTAATGAATCTGAAGAAACCTGATTGGGATGAGATAGGACAAAAGCAACCATAAACCCACTAGAAATTAAATGCTTTAAGTCACTGAAAATGAAACTTTGACAAACCACCCTTCAGAGGTGATTCACCTGTAATTGTGTCCAAAACTTAACCGCCTTGTAGCATAGAAAACAGTATTTTCTCAAATGGCAGAACAAATGGCTTTGGATGGTTATAGTTTCTTTTCCAATTATGGGTTAAAAGATAAAGGAACATATTGGCACAATAAAACATGCAACACTGGAATAGATTCCTTTTTTTCCTCATTTACTCAGTAGCAAGACTGTCCCACAGAGTGGATTAATCAATAACCTGGCTTTTCAGCTTTTAAGTAATATACATGAGAACGAATTTTTAAAGATTAATAGAGCTAGGCCACATGAAACAAATCTCTCCGGGGAACAAGAGAACTAAATTAGACTCCTCAAAAAATAACTCCTTTATTAAAACCAGGCAAGTCTAAGATACCATTTGCAATTAATGCTAATGTACTATAATTATGCATTGGGGCTAATGTAACACTCTGCGATGGGGATGGTGCAAGTGACATGCAATCCTCTGTTGTGTTTGTGGATCTCAAAGTGTCTCTCCTCACCACTCACCTACAAATTACAGTTGTTACATTACAAGCTTTTGTAATTTGGCCTGTGGTTTCCACAGACATACACAGAAAGTTTTTTCTATGATCTTATTGCTTTGAACAGTAAGTTAAAAGCAAATGAGTGTCACAACACCTATTTGTTCCTTATGCTTCATTAAAATCATTGCTTTTTCTAGAAATACAGAGAGTGTTTTGCTGTCTTTCCAATGCAGTTTTAACTCTGAGGAGTCTGTAACCTGCTTTATTTCCATTCTTTGTCCTTCACATTGTGCCCTTCAGGTGAATTCATGCCAGTTGCTGGGCTAGGAGAGAGGAGGTGGTATCTGCACAGTACCTCGACAACCCATGCGGTTTCACTCTCTGGGTGGTGCACAGAACCTGGCTTTTGTGACCTGGAGAGGGAAAATGTAACTGGTGGCTGGGGCTGTTAACAGTTTGCATGGACTACAGAGCTGATGAAGGGTGGCTGCTGAGTGAAGGCTTAACATTTTGGAGATCAGCTGTGAAGTGTGATTTTGGCGTAAGTGGGTACAATGATGCCTTCCTCAATTTGCAGCAGCTTCAGCCCCACCTTCACTGCTCAAAGCTTTGCCTACCAGGAGCTGAATAAAATAAAAATGTAGTAGGTTTTATCTGGCCACCGAAAGGCCTGTGAGCAGCAAGAGAAAGAGACGCTAGTGCCAGTGGACACTCACCCTTTCCCAGCAGGTCTGTGCTTAGATGAGACCCTTCTGGTGGAGCATTATTGCCCACAGACTTCCTTGGACTTTCCTTTTCCTTCCATCTCCAGTTTCTCTGCTGGCTTTGTGTCTGATAGAAGACTTGAGCACAGTTCCAGGCTGCAGAAGGCACTGTGGGTCTCTTATCTGGCAGCAATCTCCCTGGGAATGAGAGGTGCTGACATTGCTTCTAGTGCTGGGTCCTTCTGGAAGGAAAACCAAAGGGCACCAGTGCTCGGGCACAGAATCATTGAATTGTCTGGGTTGGAAGGGACCTTTCAGACCATCAAGTCCAGCCATCAACCTAACACTGCCCAAACCACCACTAACCCATTCCCTCAGCAACACATCCACCTGGCTTTTAAATACCCCCAGGGATGGTGACTTCACCACTGCCCTGGGCATCCTCTTCCAAGGCTTGACAACCCTTTGCCATAGGATTCCAGTTTAAATCCCTCCATCGTGTATGTGAACCAGGACTTTAAAGTCAGATTTGCCATCATTAGGAGTTACTGAAGCTGTCACTCAGTACTTGGTCACCTGAAATTGCAAAGGAAGTGGTTTTGAAGCTATGTAGGTATTGCTTTTTAGAAGATACAGCCTTGGTTGGCATCCAGTTACATTTACTTCCTCTCCCCTTGTAATGGCTTCTTTTTAATACTCTTTTAAGTAAAGTAGTTGCTTTAGTTCTCTGCTATTTTTTTAATTATTATTACTCTTTTCAGTTTTGGGAAGTTACTAGAGTATTACTTTTCTGCTGAGTGGGAGAAATTTCCTGTTGTTCAGTGAATATTCCAGGGTGGTAGGGTGTGTTTGTGGAAGATTCTTCTAAAGCTGCTGATGGTACTTCTGAGGAATTGTGCCCAAACCTGTGCTATTAAACAATTTTTCTGTTTGCATTTCTTATGGTTTTATGTTTGGAATTTATAGGTGGTGACATTGTCATTTGGTTTTTACAATATTCAAGTAAGGTATACATAAAAAAAAAACCTCATGATCTTTATGTTAACATGGCTGCAAAACTGGGAAGAACAGTCTTCCCAGAATGGTTTTGCCATTTTTAAGATACAATGTGTATGAACACATGCTAAGTAACAAAAATAACTAAGAAGACTTCTTACTTCTATCATCTTCCTTAGCTAACTTCTGTGCTTACAGTTAATCATATAATGCTAATTTGTTTGGGTTTTTTCCCCAGGTTATGGTCTTCATTGCCACCGAGCTATCATCACCATCTGCAAGCTAATTGGCATTAAAGACATGTACGCCAAGGTTTCTGGATCCAAAAACTTGATTAATGTTACCAGAGCTCTCTTTAAAGGCTTGACACAACAGGTAAATTTACTCTCTCAGTGGTTCTATATGTTCATTTAGGGAACAGAATAGCATTGATACAACAGTTTGTAGTTAAATAGCTTACATTCTAGGCTTAAAATAAAGTAATTTTCCAAAGATCGAACCAAATCAGCATGTGAGTAATTCCTCAGCAGCTGTATGCAGTTGTCCAGTCAGAAGCAGCTGTACCTACATCTGCCTGTTTCACAGCCAAATGCAGCCATGGGACATCTGAATTTCTGGGCTTTCATTTGTAGTATTTCCAGTGACATCTGAAACATCATGGGCAGAGGAAGTCATGGCCCAGGTTTGGTTGCTGCTGCATGTTTCATCCCAAGTTTTCATTGCCTAAGGATTGAACATCACAGCTGCTTCTATCGCTAGTATAATTAAGATCTCTTAGATAAATCGGGGAAGGTGGTATCATTCTGTCTAGGTCAGAGTGCTCCCAATGGAGACGCCTCTTAGCCAGTTGTCTGTGGTTGATGGCAAGATCCAACATGCAGCGTTTCATCTGACTTCCTTTGAACACCAGATTTAGGATGAATCCTAAGGGAATTCCTAGTTATCTCAGTTGGTTGTAGAGTGTTGGCAGCTGCAGTACTGTAGCTGCTTATATTCCCAGTATAGCCCTGCAAAGCTGTAGTTGTCAAATCTGTCACCCTCTCCTGCCCAACCTTCTCAGTTTAGCCTTGGGAGGGCGTTATGATCCTCTGCCTAATGAGGTAGTTACAGGTGCTTATCAGTATCTGAGGCTAATCAGACTCTGGGAAGTCTGTCATGTAAGTGCGATGCATTGTCTCTGAGAAGTCTTCCATGGAATTAATAAAGAACAAAAAGAAGGCCTGCTGTATAGGTTATTGCTTTGAGAGACGTGCCCTTAATACAGTTCTTGACGGCCTTGCCTGAATGGGAAAAATTTCCTGTTGCCAGTAGACATTTGTTCGCTAAATTCTGAGTGTTAACAAAACAATTTGTATGTGTGGAAAAGGTATAGTTGAAAAGAATGGTAAATTCATATGATTATATTAACTAATATTAACTGTCAGGGCAGTAATAACCACTTTACTGTTGTCAAAGCAAAATTTATATCCATGTAAAGATATAAAAACTCCACATCACTGACATGCCAACGTGCGTCCTTGTTAGCAGGATGTGCCTTTTCTGGCCAGATACTTTCCAGAAGCATGTTCCTCTGGTATGACGTTGTAATGCTAATAATATATGTGCACTCTGGTTGCCTGAATTCCTGCTGCTTATGCAACCAGCTCATTTGAAACCCGTGAGCATGAGCCTGACGAGTCTTTTATTTTACACAGTTTAAACTGTTTATTAGTAAATTACTCTTTCTTTTTTTTTTTTTTTTCCTACCCCATATACCGTGTAGAGTTTGACCAACACTGTGCACCAACACTGTGCATCATTGCTTGGACTGGCTTTTCTCTTTCCTGCTGCAGGAGACTCACCAGCAGTTAGCAAACCAGAAGAGTCTCTATGTGGTAGAGTTCCGGGAGGAGCAAGGCCCTCTGCCCATCATCGTGGCACTGCCTGAGGGGACTGTCCGTGAGGATCCTGAGCCTGAAGATGAGGTTCCAGACACAAAGCTGGAGTGGAGTGATGTGAAAGAAGCTCAAGGAATGAAGAAATCTCCCTGGGCAAATGTCAGACGGACAGTATGGTAAAAAACTCTGTGTCTTGTGCTCAGAGATGCAACTGGGAAAGCCCAGCCCAAACAGACAGGTTGTCTCAGCTTACATTTCAGAGGAGGGCACCAGTAGCTCTCTCGTGCCATTCCTATTGCTGCTCATGTTGCTACTATTAAGTAACACTTTGCTTTCCCACAATTCTTCTGACCACTGTTCAACAAGGGACATCTGGAGGGAAGCAGCCTGGGAATGTGACTTTGTCTTCAAGCATGCATTTACTTGATTCCTGAAGATGATGTTTAATTAGCAGATCTCATGTTTCTTTCACTGGCTCTTGGGAAACTACTGAAAAGATAAGATTGTGAAAGCAATAAAGAATCCTCAGAACAAATTCAGTGTGGGGCTGTTTTTTACAAAATGCCAGTGTCTGGGAGACCTTGAAGCAAGCAGCAGTGGGAGTTAATGTGTGCGCTCCCCAAGTCACCCCCCGGGCTCACTCGTTATGGTGGGGGAACTGTGAAATCAGAGAGTAGAAATTGTGTGCTTTCGGGGCCGGGGGGCAGGGGAGGAGGAGGGTAACATGATGGTGGGCAGCTGCTGGAGTTGTTCAAACACTATCCATGCAAACTGGCGGGGAGTGGGGGGGGAGTGTGTGTGTTCCCCCAAATGAGGCAGAGACCAAATATCTGAGGAAGCCACCTCACAGTCCCCTGGTGTTCTGACAGTGTTCTGACTGGCATTGCAAGTGCAGTCCAAAACCCAGCCTTTCTTACAGTGCTCTCCACTGCATGTCTGCAGGGAAAAGGCTTCGTAACTTCATTTTTGGCCAGTTTGGTACTGAGCACAGTAGAGTTTTGGACCCAGAACTCAGGAGGCTCAGCTGTCAGAGGGTGAAAGGGGAAAACAAGTCCATGGTACACACTGGCCTCTGACCAGGGATGGAGCAGACCCCTTCATACAGCCCATCTCCAGCTGAAGCACACAGAGGTACATGCCAGGTGCTGGATTCATTCACAGATTGGAGGATCCATCGCCCAAGTCCCACCAGAAGATAAATAGAATCTGCATCCATAATGCTCTACCTGGCAACTTCCATCTTTCTGTCTTGGGCATGGCAAAAGAAACAGTGGAATTGAACCCAAACAATGTTTTATCATAGTGTTACAGGAATCCAGGCTATAAAAGAATTCAGGAGTTCACTTCTGTGCTGTGAGTGCTTCTCATGGCACTTCTCTGTGTCAAAGTAAGCTTTGCTTGTACCACCTGTTTTACTGAAGACTAGCCTGGAAATTTACACTTGAAGTTCTGATGTTAAAGACAAATGTCTTTAAGGAGCATTATTTTGCATTGAATTTAGTGCAGATTTCTGAAGACAGCAGTTGACTATATACAAAGAGGCATGATGCATTTAATTTTTATCTCATTCTGGTAATGAACACTGATTCACAGGCCATGCCTGCTGAACAGTCAGCTGAAGGCTTTATATTCCTCTTCACTAGCTCAGTCTATATCCACCCTCCATAGGATGCCACGTGTTCCATTTGCAAACTTCCTTGTAAGCAGCAGATCAAACTACTGTATGAGAGCGCATGCTCACATTTAGCTTACATCTGACTACTGAACAAAATCAAGAATGAATAAACCTTGGGCTAAAGGAATCAAATCTTGCTGCTGCTGCCCCTGTTTACCTCTATCCTTTGCAGAAACAGTGAGCTGAAGCACTTTGGCTCCAGCTCTGATGCAAAGCAGCATCAGCCTGGGTATTTAGGAGAGCCTGAAGTGACAATCTGGATCAGCTGTTTGTCATCTGCTGCCCTGTGCTGCAGTAAGCAGGTAGATTGTTTTGTCCTCAGGATCAAGAGTAAGGCGTGTGTCAGTTGCAGGTGATTGCATCCAAACTTGGGTACGTCCTCCTGCTTCTTTGCACTCTGCTCTTGTCTTTCGTCACCCAACACATATGGCAAAGCCCCCCATATTCTGGCCTAAGAATGGTGATGGTGCTACAGGAGATAATACATGGTCACTGCTGCACAAAACGTAGGGATGTGAGTGATATCAATGTCTCCAGCAATGCCCTGTCTGAGTTGTGGGATGAGATAGCAGAATTGAGCAGACCCTTGTGTGATCTTGGGCAGAGTTGAAGAAAAACAAGCTGTAGGGACAGGTCCTTAGCCAACAGCACCCAATGAAGAGCAGGGTGTGCAGTCCAGCTCTTTCCAGCTGACCTGGACCTGAACACTGTTCCTTGTGCAACCCAAGCAGACCTCACACCACATCCTCCCAGCCTGTGAGATACATAGCTTATCATGCAGCACAAGGGCCCCCAGCCTGTCTTTGGGCAGTAGAGGTCTGCAAAGAGACATTTCCCTGTTCTCGCTGCTAGTACAGGGTAAAACCACATATCATTCTCAGTGGGTCTTTCCTCCATGAGCCAGAGCCCTAGGAAGTGTCCGACAGATTTCTAGCTGGTGCTTCCTGAAGAATCTACACAAGCCTTGCAGGTCCACCTTGTGTGCTAGTAGAGAGGAAGAGCTGCAAAGAAAGGAAGGAGTAAGGTAAATGCCATTTGCCTTTTCAGAAAGTAGTGTGGTAACCACTACTCTCCCTCTTTCCCCAAGATCTGTGCACTACCTACACTTCATCTACTTGTGTGAGAGTCTTCAGGTTTCCTCTGCCTTGCCTCTGCTCTCTGCAGGAGGTTTAGGGCTCTTCTCAAACTGTCAGGACAACAACTCACGTTTGAGCACGTCCATGAATCAGGAATAAGGTATTTCCATCCCTGTCCTCCAGGCAAATGGGGTTTCACTGCTTGAATCGACGTAAGGGAGAACATGGAGCAGGAGGTGACTAAGATTACAATCTGGGCAAAGTTATTACATGATATATCTACTTGTTTTCATCACAGCAGCTGAGGTTTTGCCTGCCTTCAAGGGGATAGTTTTAACTAAAGTCTAATTGCCTGCTCTTTAGAATAGATGCCTGCAGACCTAGTTTAGCTGAAGAAGCTGGAGAAGCTCAGAGATGGAAACTCCAGTTATGCTACCAGTTGAAATCTGGTGGTGGCTGTGGTTTTTAACAGGGTGCTAAGACTAAGCACTCAGAAAAAAAAGCCTTTTTAAATGGGCTGCTATATCTGCAAGGGGATCCCAGGGGTGGGGAATATGAACAAAATGGCTGAGGAGGATGCTATTGGAGAGGAGGTGCCAGTTGGAGCGGAGGGGGGAGATCTGGAAATGTCTGAGAAAGTGCAGAGCCTGGGATGGAGCAGCATCATGTTCTGGGAGCAGCTCTGCAGACAGGGGCCACCTATGCCTTGTGGTCAGCAAACCACCAGGACCAACCCTCTGCAAACAGCGCTGGGCAGAGCCAGACGTCTCACCTGAGGAGCCATGTCAGTAGGCAATTAACTGCTGACGAGTCTCTCCATGGGAGAAGGACATTCCAGTGAGGTAGCAGCAAATTCTCAGGCCAATGCTATTCTTAGGGCTCTCTGTGGGGACAAGAACTGCTGCACATACGGTTGATGTTCCTGGGAGGTTCGCCGAGCTGTGGACAGCATCTGCCCCTTTAAGCAGCATCAACGTTGTGCCATTTTCCAGGCAGCAGCCTTGGGCTGCCCAGCTTCCAGGGCACTGGGTCTCCATGGCTGTATTGAGGTGATAAGAGGGCTGGGCTCAATGAACCATGGGGACCTCAGGGTGCTTGATTCATTTTCTTATTCTCTTCTTTCCACAGTGCAGGTGCCAGGCGTATTGCTTGCAGCTCACCTGGCACCGGAGAGGTGCCATTCAGCAGCCTGGTAGAACAAAGCCACAGCTCAGGGTGTCACTGTCCTGTGCTGGGGCGCAGCAACCCAGTGCTGATCAGGAACTCATTTGCCTGCAGCTCCTCACCTGCGGGGTTGACGTTGAGGCCATGCTGGGAAGGTTTCCAGGGTCCAGCACTGTTTTTTAGCAATTCACATGGAAGGTTTTGATCCTGCCGTGGCCTCTCTCCCTGCCTTGGTCTGTGTTACACTGGGGGAGGGCCATGGGGCAATGCCCACAATCTCAGCCCCCTTCCCAGCTGTGGTGGGGCTGATGGGCTCTCCCATGGCAGCAGCACTGGGCTGTTTTTTTCNGAAAAGGGATGTGAACTGGTGCAGACTGGTGTAAACTGGTGTGCATCAGGGAAGAGAGAATAAAAGGGCAAAGCAATACAGAAAGAACTGGGGAGGAGACGTGGGAACCCTGCCAAGACATGGGCTGCAAATGTGATGTCCACAAAGGGTGTGGATAGGGAGATGAGGGGACAGATGGTGCTCCTGCGGGCAGAGGTACTGGCCACATGGGATCCAGAAAAGGGACAGAGTTATTGTGTCCCAGAGTCCAGGGCAGGAGTGCAAATATGTCTGTCTTTGTAAAGAGACCCAAACAGCAGGGTGTCTATGTTTTAATTCAGGGGCATTAATGGGAGCAGAGCAAATCTGGGCACCAGACCCTTCCCTCCACACACACCGCCAATGATGACATGATGCTGAAACCAGTTTTGACAGGTGCATGTTAAACCTTCAGAACCAAGGGCCATTGTCCAAAGTTGCTGTGAGTTCCTTCCCTGCTCTGAAAAGGGTTTTCTTTTTCCACCTCTGTTGCAATCAGCTTGCTATTGTCACACAAGCAGAACAAGTCAGGCTGGTTTTTCAGCAAGGGAAAAAACACAAGAAAAAATAAAACTCTTTCCTGACATTGCAATTAAAAAGCCTCAACCCAAACCCATGGTCAAAGATTAAAAGCAACAAAGATGCCTCCAAGTCAATTTTTATTTCCTTTCCATTCTGCAGTCCTTGAACTTCAGACTCAAAATGGAAGCATTTTTTGCCCCACAAGCTAGAAGGCCTAATTCGGTATCACTGTTAATTAGGCACCTCTAACATGTGAAAACACCCTTTCTTGGGTCTAAACCCCATTAACTTAAGTCATTTTTGCAGTTTAACCCCAGTCAGCAACTAGGCACCACACAGCCACTCACTCACTGCCCTTGGTGGGATCGGGGAGAGAATTGGAAGAGTAAAAGTGAGAAAACGCATGGGTTGATAAAGACAGTTTAATAGGTAAAGCAAAGGCCACACAGAAGCAAAGCAAAACAAGGAATTCATTCACCACCTCTCATCGCAGGGAGGTCTTTGTCCATCTCCAGGAAAGCAGGGCTCCATCACGCCTAATGGTTACTTGGGAAGACAAATGCCACAACTCCAAACGTCCCTCCTTCTTCTCCCAGCTTTTATTGCTGAGCATGACATTGTGTGGTATGGAATATCTCTTGGGTTGGCTATCCCAGCTGTGTCCCCTCCCAACCCCTTGGGCACCCCTAGCCCTTGCTGGTGGGCTAAGGAGCAGAAAAGGCCTTGACTCTGTGCAAGCATTACTCCGCAATAACAAAAAAAATCTCTGAATTATCAACACTGTTGTCAGCACAAATCCAAAGCGTACCCCCATACTAGCTACTCTAAAATTAACTCTATCCCAGCCCAAACTAGCTCACTCATTCAAGTTAACACTCTGGAGTAATTTAAGCATTCAGATGAACATCATCGCTGAGTTAGTTTAGCCCCTGGCCCTGGCACAGGCTCCCCTTGCCAGGACAGCCCTCTGAATTCATGCCTGAGCCTGTGCCTCCTCCTTAGACATTGGCCTGACCCAGTACAGTGTCCCTGGGGCTGTACAGGGCTGTGTACAGCTAAGGGAAAATGGCAGAATTTACTCTTGTCTACTTGCAAAATCACAGCAAAGCCATCTTTGTTAGCAGCATAGTGCTGGTGTGTGTGAGAGCAGCCACACACCAAAGATAAGAGTTGTTTGCTTCTGCTTATTCCAATCATCCATACAATTCTCCTACCCTGCACCTTCTCAGCTGTATTTTTCAGGGGGATGAAAAGGCAGTGGTAATTCCTGGCATTTTGGTTGTGCCTTGTAATTCGGAAATACCTTTCAGGAGTTGCACTGAACTCCTATTACACTGAAGCAAGTTAAATTCATCACAAGTCAGGCAAACTTGAGAAAAAGAAACAGAGAAACTTTCCAAAAACTGCATGATAATGTTCTTTCGGCACAGCAGGTTTAGGGAGGAAAACAGGTGTACATGGATGGGCAGCATTTAAAACTACCCAATTTCACACTCATACTTTTTAGTGCTGGTTGTCCAGGCTTCCCCTGACAGCAGTAATAACCCCAGAGGCATAAAGATGTGGTTCAAGGTGATTTTAGCACTTTTAATACAACTATATTATTCTTTTTAAAGCTGGATGTTTTTCTATTTGGGCCCCAATTTTATAAGCATCAAACTGTACCCAACCCAGAAGAGACTGAAAGGAAACAGATTGTGCCAGGATGTTGCTTTCTCTGGCAGACTCTTTGCCTTTGTTGCCCTGGTTCCACGTAAAAAGCTGCTTGTTTATAGCATATACATCAAAAACCAAAACCCAAACCCAGCCTGGAAACTACAGTCATCAAACGATTTTTGTGTTCATGGGGTGACCACAAGACAAGGGGAGGCTCTTAAGACGATTTCCATCGCAGGAGTGAGTACACCTTATGGATCACATACATCAGGGTAGCTAAGAATGCGAATACCTACAATGGAAAAACACATCAGCCAGTTAACTTTTTATTATATGTTAGCAGTTCCTGCACTGAGCAAACACCTTGTAATGCATTATACTTCTATTGACTCTTGCATGTTTGTAGACATTCTTGTGTCGTAGAACTGGGACTAGTTTCTCTCCCCTCCCCTAGTAAAGATTTACCCTTGAGGCCGCTCCACAGACCCTTCCTCACCTTCCTTGACAGGCACTCACCACAGCAGCAATGTTCTCCCGGTAGATCGTCATCACCAGAGGGCTGGCAGAAAAGAAGCCGACACTGTAGGTGAAGTAGGCTTCCAGCACAGCAGCACTGAGGTAAAACAGAGCTGCTGTCTCCTGGCAGATGACATCCTAAGAAACAAGGATCACACAGTGGTTTCCAAGGAGGGAGTACATTTTGAAGAAAAAAAAAAAAAAAAAAAGAAAGAAAGAAAAAAAAAGAAGGAACACACACAAGCAAACCCCTGCAATTTAGGGTTTGTTGTCTACCATGGAGGAGAGATGCCTTGATGTTTATCACATCCACTTACCAAGGTGACCCAGGAGCTGCTGCCTCCATGTGCCCCACAGATGTAGAGGCACAGGAGGATGATGGACATGACGAAGCAGAACACAGAGACAAACATCACCCAGCCTTGCAGCATGGGTGACAGGACCTTCGAGGATGCCACCAGGATCCAGACAAGGCCCCCAAAGATCTGCAAGTGGAAGTGGGGGAAAAGGTGAGTGTGGGGGAGATTTGCTTATCCAGAGCAGAGCTAAAAGTCACACATGCCTCTGGCACTAGCACTGAAGATGGCAACAGTCCAGGGATGCCTTTGAGTTCTTCCCAGCTTCCACTTGACACTGGGTATTTAGCTGGGAGCTAAAAACCTTGACCCAAAACAAGCCTGGCTGTAGCCCTGCCTCCTGGTGTCACCACCATTCAGGCCCTCCCTACATCAGCGTGCTCAGGAGGCACTTTTGAAGGCTGGTTTCGATGAACAGGGAGGCTTATTTCAGAAGGGCCTGTTTGCTTCACACCCAGTGCTAGAGATCCCTGAAAGGAGTGATGTCAAACCCAGCTCCACCTGTGTGAATAGCACAGACATGTGGCCTCATGAAGGCCCCAGCCATAACCTTAATGAAGGCCATGTACAAGTATCACCCTGAAAGGAGAGAGAACAGGCTGTAGACGGGTAATAGAGCCAGTTTTACTCTCTGAGGAAGGGAAATAAGGTTGAATCTGTCAGCTCCTCCTGGGAAGGGTGACCTGTGTTGCTGCTCCAGCAATTCAGGTCATCCTTTGGCTATGCCAGCACTGTGCAATGTCCCAGCTGCTGGTTAGATAGCAGTTGGGATCCCAGACTTCTCAGACAGCCTTGAGAGTTTGCTATGGGTTTTCTGATGGGATGGGGAACAAAAGGACAGCTATACTGAGACTCCATCCTTTCTCCACCAGCAGATTCCTAGCCAAGATGATGAGAGCACAATGTCCAATGCTGTGAAGTATCTGAGCTGCAAGTGGTGTCTTTGCACTAAAATACACTCGACAGCTTTTCTCTGTTACAAATCAGATGAGTTGTTTCTTGAACCTAAGCAAAGTTTCTCAGCATCCCATGATGAGGATCTCTTCAGCTGAACCCACGCCGTTGGAGATCAGTGCTGCTGCAGGGACCTATCCCTCCTCACTGGTTGGTCTTGATTTTGCAGGCAGATCTCCAGAGGTAGGAGAGCCTCACTGATGTTAAGGTCATTCCTATCACCAGTGTAGCCCAGACCAGCCTCTGCCAACATCCAAGTGCCAATTCATACAAATCATGGCATTTCCATTTCCTTGGAGGCAATTTGCATGTGGAAAAAGAAAAGTTTCTGATTTATGATACTCAAGAAATGTCATATCATTTGTATTATCTGACAGTTGCAGGAAAGCCCACCGGTCCTGTTACACAAATGGATACATAAGATGAATTATGGTGGTTGAGACCTTGCAAATATCTGAGTGAAAATATGACTTCCAAAGTGCTGCTGTTCTGGTGCCTCTTGTAACAACAAAAGACTGACACTTGAACCCCAATCTAGTCCCTGTAATAACTCCTGTGCACCATGAGTGCATTGCAGCTAAAGATCCTGAAGAAAACCTTGTGGTTGCTCCATTACAATCCATCACAACTGGGGTGAGATAAGAGGTTGGGGGAAAAGGTATTACTTCTCATTTCTTACCACTCCTCATTTCTCCTTTCTGCAGGATGTGGTTTCTCAGTCAGGCAAGTATGTTTGACATAGTTTGATTACTGACTTTGGTTTTACAGTGTTACTGTTTAGCAGACTCATAAAAATGAGGAAAGGTTCAAGAGGCTTTCAGTAACAACCCACAGCAGGTTGGGGATAGCAGTCTCCGAAAAGATCTTTTAAATAGCCTTTTTACAAGGCAAACATATCTGTTTTCAGTTTGTTTCAACTTTTCTGCATAGGCCTGGCTATCCATTTGTGCAGAAAGCTCTTCAAATAAAACAGATTACAAGAATTAAACCCACCCTTAAAAAATACGAATGGTAGTTCTTAATGAGCACATCCAGATAGGGCAATCATCTGAGCTGCAGGCAGAACCTTCTGGCATTTTTTTCACAACTGTCTTAGCATTTGAAATGCCAATTTTTTTCTGTAGTTACAATATTAATCCACTGCAGAAAACTTCAGATTGAGAAACTTTATCCTTCTGAGTGCTGTGATTCAAGGCAGCCGCCTCCTTTGTACAGGGCGGAGAGAACACAGCAGCACCACCTCAGTCACACAGCTCTGGAGATGGAGCAATCCGGTTATTCACCATTCCTCCTTCCTGAGCTCTGTTGGTTCCTGAGCCTTTAGGATGCACATTTCCAGGTCTTAGCCAAACCAAAGGACAGGGTGTTTATTTTTGTCTCATTAAGCAAGCTGCCTTGCCAAATCCCCTGGAGACAGCAATTACAAACAGTTTAAGGCACAGCTGGTACCAGCACCAGTACCACAAGTATGCTGGGCACCAGGACTAATGCAACCCAGTGGTAACGGTGGCTGGCAAAGCATCACTCTGCCAGAGGTCCCACAGGGACTTTGACACCCTCTGTGCAACTGCAGGACAGACACCCCAGCACAGAGACCAAGTCCCCGGAAGATATTTGGCGGAGCTGAAGCAAAGGCTTTTCCCTGCACATTGGTAACGCCTGCTTTAACCCAACTCCTCTTTGCTTGACTGCTGGCACTGATTTGGTTCAGAAACTGTAATCAACAACCCCACTTTGGGACTACATCACTAGAAGAATTAAGTAAATGCTATAAATCCCAGGAGCATGGGCTGAGTTTGGTGGCAGATGGCAAAGTTGAAGTTTTTAGCATGAAATAATCAGAGTTCCCTCCTACAACACTCAGCCAAATCCCTCAAGGCTGGATGAAAGTACTCAGGCTTCAGAAAAAGCCTCTCAAACTGTTGCAAGAAGAGCAGGTTGCATAGGCAGTGATAGAGGACACAGGGAAAAGGTTCTAGTTGAAACTTTTCACTCTTAAGCGAGCACTTACAGCAGCTGCTTTGCTGTGTGCCCGAAGTATTAAGATTATAACCGTCTCCTGCTCAATGAAATTACAATATGGGAAGAAGTTAAAAGTAGTTTGTTCACCGTTGGCTCACCCACCATTGACTACACACCCAAGTCCAGCACTAAGCAGCTCAGGACCAGGGCAGCCAAATCTCTGTTACTGCAAACAGCCAGTCTTTACCCCCTGCTTTAAGCAAGCAGTTTACCCTCTGCCTGTATCAGCTGCTAAAATAATCTTCTAATTAATTAATTGGCTCAATTTGGCAACCTAGTTTAAACCCACCAGCAACCCCTTCAGTTTTGTCAGGCAGGAGATGACAAAGTATTTTCAGAGGCACCATAGAAATCCCCTGCAGACTAAAGGAGCACTCCAGAGCCCTCCGCTTCAGGCTTTGAGGGTGAACTGGGCATTAGGGGCTGTCCTCAGACCCCTGTGGCTCAATCACCCTGTGTGGTTCCTTAACCACGCTCTTTGTGTCAGGCCCCATCCTTCAGACACCTGTAGCGTGAAGTCTGCTGGATGCCCCACAAAGCAGCATCTGCCCTCCCCAGGGACAAGCTGACACTCACGATTTCAGGAATGAAGAGCACATCTGGGAAAGTCCTCAGAACAGCCAGGCCGCTGGGCAAAGAGGCAGAGGAAGTTGCTGAGGACATTGTGAGACTCTCTGGCAGCAGTAGTCAGGTGCTCTAGCTGCTGGGGGTAGCTTCTAAATGCAGCCTCCTTCCTTTCCCCTCTCTCTCTTCTTTCTTCTTCCTTCCCTCCCTTTCTTCCTGCTCTTCCTCCTTCCCGCTGGCAGGTGAAGACAGTTGTGAGTGGCACAGGTGTGGCCAAGCCCTGTGACCAGGAGTCACTTGGTGGCTGATAGGAACGACATGGCAGGTTTCCAGGGGATGTGAGCGGCCCTGGGGCACTTGGAGCAGAGCTGTCTCTCACAAGCTGAGTGTGCAGGGTAAGTCACTGGGCGGAGGTGGGTGGCACTGGCTTACACCTGAGGACAATAGGGAAGACCTGTACCCACCCAGCTGGGCAGCCTTTCATCCCCTTTATTTGCACAGTAAGTCACCTTGTCCCCCACCCACATGAGCTGGCCACAGTGGCGGGCACAAGGGCAGCTGGGGCACGCCAGAACATGCCAGCAAATGGTGGGGCTAAAGAATGTCTAATGGATGGAGATGAAGTCCAAGACAAGGGCAGCTGAATTGAGGGGCAAACCACTTCCATCATCTCAGAAGGAGATTGGATATGCCAAGGTAATAAAGAAGACCTAACGTAATGAGATTTCCCAATGCATTTGGCTTCCTTTTTTCCTTTTCCCCCCCTTTTTTAGTCCATGGGAGTGAGTCATTCCTCTCTCCATAATATGGAGTGTTTACTTGTTTTTAACTTGCTCACTTGGATAACCAGTAAAACCACCCAACTCTGGAAGCCAACACCAGAGACATGAAACATCAGAACAATAAAGGGAGCAATGTGGCAATGCAGGTTGCTGTGGGGCAGTGACCCATTACAGCCAGGACCTACATACGATGCTGGCCCTTCCACAGCCGCTCCCACACACCGGGCTTTATGCAGGGTCTGGAGCAGGAGGCAGGAGTGCCTTAGTCAGAGAATTACACAATGGTGGGGGTTGGAAGGCACCTTAAAGATCATGTAGTTCCAACCCTGCCACGGGCAAGGATGTCTCTGTTGGAAGCAAAAAGAGTAGCAAAGCTCAGTATTGCTGAAACCTACCTAGTGCCCAGAACAGACACAGAAACTGAGTGAAGATGTGGTGGTTTGTGTTGCTATGGCACCGGGGAAGAGCAAGTTGTGAGGTGGAGGCCACATGGTCCCATTCTTCCACTCTTCACAAGAAATGTTTTGTGCAATAACTGACACTGCAACCATAAAAAGTCTTTGCTATTGAAAGCAGCCAAATATTTTTATTCTGGAAAAGACTGAGGGGGGGGATCTCATCAATGCCTATAAATACTTGAAGGGTGGGTGCCCAGTGACAGGACAAGAGGTAATGGGCACAAACTTGAACATAAGAAGTTCCATGTAAACATGATGAAGAATGTCTTTACGATGAGGGTGGCAGAGCCCTGGAACAGGCTGCCCAGAGAGGTGGTGGTGGCTCCTTCACTGGAGACATTCAAAACCTGCCTGAACACGTTCCTGTGCAACCTGCCCTAGGTGGACCTACTTTGGCTGGGGGTTTGGATTAGATGATCAGCCCCATCACTGTCAGCACTGGGCAGGGTGCTTCAGTTGATTCTCATCATCAACTCAATGGTCTCTGGGAGGTCTCTTTCCTTCTGCATTTACGATTCATGAACAGCTGACATTTTTGTCCCTACAGGAAAAAGAGCTGTGGAAAAAGACTGTGACAATGACGATGCTGACGAACCAAATGAATACAACCTTAACACCTACAGATGATGAGGAATAGGAGCATGAGCTCCTTTGGTGAGGGGCTTTTCATTTGGGTGGCACCTTGTTCTCCGCAGCTGCCTTCCAGGGCTCTGGCCGGTGCATGTCCTGCAGCGTGGCCCCAGCATGAACAGTGATGGCACGGGCCAGGCCCTCAGAAGCAGCAGCAGTTTGGAGCTGCCCCTTCTGCTTCAGGGGGCTGCTGCACAGGGTCTTGGGGCAGAAGGACTTTCTTCACTCTGCTGTCAACAGCCTGTTCCGTTGCCCACTTGCATGTATTGTGGGAAGCCCGTGGGTGTACGAGGGTGTGCGTATGCAACTACATGGGCTGAAATACAGCAGGCTAAACATCACAGTCAAGGAAACTGGAGAAGTGATGTGGAACTCAAATCATGAACCGAATCCTAAAGCACTTGGCCGATATTACTGAAAGGCTTCTGGCCTTTGGCAGTAGGTAGCCATTGTGGAGAATTTCAGCTGGAGTTGCTCAAGGCTAGTACTCGTAAAAGTAACTCAACTTGTTGTCTTCCCATTAGGAATAGGGTCTAGCAACCCTCACAACACGCAGAGCTACCATGTCCTACCTATATTGTCCCCATGCAAGTAGAAGATATGAGAATACCTGAAAGGAATGAGAAGCCTCTGCCATAAAGAGTGTCATGAGTTTTCAGAGCCTTTTAAAACCTTGGTCTTGCATTGTATTGCATATGCCTAAAATTATGACAACATTAGCTTCACAAAATCCAGCATTAGAAGGTCAAGTCCTTGAATATCAAGCAGTTGCTGTAGCTAAGGTGATAAAACAGTTGTCTGGATGCATTAAAAAGAATTATAAGAGCCAATGTTATTAGAAATTTTCTCAATACTGAGGCTTATGTCTCAGTATGGAGTACGAGTTTACTGTACTTGTAATACTGTACCAAAGGAATTACACAAGAGAATAATGAGCCAGAACAATTAACAATTTTATAATATAAAATGTTAATAGTGTAATATAATATAATATATAGTATAATAAGGACTCCTCTGAGGTGACAATGTTAAGGACTCCAAGACAAGCTTGGTGGCACAAGGAAGGTCTCCTCCAGGCTGGTGCTGTGAAGGTCTCAGAGATGAACTGGTCAGCATGTTGAAGGGCTCCAAAAAAAGCCATCCCGGAGTCCTTCATCACACCACCGGGCTCTTCTTGGATCCCATCATTTTGCCACCTTGCAGGAGCCCTTCGTTGTGCCAGCTCAAGGAGCCTGACACCACTCTGCCCTGGAGGTTCCACTCACTGCGTTGTGCCTTGTTGTGTGAAGGGCTGGGTTGGCCAATGACAAGATGACAGTTGCTCTCCCCCACCTCTCGCTCCTAGGAAAGGAAGGGAGCTGAAGAGAGTTACNTGGAGAATTTCAGCTGGAGTTGCTCAAGGCTAGTACTCGTAAAAGTAACTCAACTTGTTGTCTTCCCATTAGGAATAGGGTCTAGCAACCCTCACAACACGCAGAGCTACCATGTCCTACCTATATTGTCCCCATGCAAGTAGAAGATATGAGAATACCTGAAAGGAATGAGAAGCCTCTGCCATAAAGAGTGTCATGAGTTTTCAGAGCCTTTTAAAACCTTGGTCTTGCATTGTATTGCATATGCCTAAAATTATGACAACATTAGCTTCACAAAATCCAGCATTAGAAGGTCAAGTCCTTGAATATCAAGCAGTTGCTGTAGCTAAGGTGATAAAACAGTTGTCTGGATGCATTAAAAAGAATTATAAGAGCCAATGTTATTAGAAATTTTCTCAATACTGAGGCTTATGTCTCAGTATGGAGTACGAGTTTACTGTACTTGTAATACTGTACCAAAGGAATTACACAAGAGAATAATGAGCCAGAACAATTAACAATTTTATAATATAAAATGTTAATAGTGTAATATAATATAATATATAGTATAATAAGGACTCCTCTGAGGTGACAATGTTAAGGACTCCAAGACAAGCTTGGTGGCACAAGGAAGGTCTCCTCCAGGCTGGTGCTGTGAAGGTCTCAGAGATGAGCTGGTCAGCATGTTGAAGGGCTCCAAAAAAAGCCATCCCGGAGTCCTTCATCACACCACC